>WEKW01007587.1:285357-402771 GCA_013389905.1 Sula dactylatra | reverse complement strand
GCGGGGCTGCCGGTCTCCAGATGCGAGCGGCAGCTGCGCCAGGCGGGCGGCTGCTTTTGCTTTGGGGTTTGTTTTATTTATTTGATTTGATTTTAAACCTGAGGTACACTTTAACGACACACTTGACTTTTGGGGGGGGAAAGGATGCGGGCAGACCTCCGTTCAGCGGTTTGTCCGCACTGCAGGGGGAGGCAGGCAGGGCAGGGTGTCTGTTCTCACCTGCCTGACTGGAAGGGGCTTATCTGAAGAGCTGCAGGGCTGCCTTGGCTCCTCCGCTCCTGGGAAACCCGGCTTTACCTAGGAGAAGAGTCAAGAGGTGTTTACATATATGCTGATGGTAAACTACATCAGCTCACATTTGAGTTCCTTGTGGCCTCCTTAATGCCTGTTTTTTTTTTTCTAAAATACAGTACTTTTTCCCATGCTTTTGAGGTGTCTTTAAAGCCTGGCAAGGCTAGGGAGGTAGGCATCTCTGGCCCTCTGAGGGTGCAGAGGGAGCAATCCTTTCTTACGTCCCATGAGCAGTGCTGAGGGTCCTCATCACTCATCTTCAGAGACTATGTCAAAAAACCTGGCTCACATGCCTCAAAGGTTGAGGTTCCTTGTACTTGGCTGTCCTAGATCTCATGTTTGGCCAGGAACTCCTCTAGATTCCGCTGTCGTTGATAATTGGGCTGAGCTTAGCGCCGGGGTGGTGAGGGTGCACCCCTGAACTTGGCACCTCGGTGCTGGAGTGAGCCCCTGCCGCAAGGTGACTGAGCACAGGGGGAGAGGTGGTCGGGGGTGAATGATCCCATGAACCTTATCAACGTGAACTCTGCAGAGGTGATTGGGAAAAAGCTGGAGGAACTTGACAGAGTATGCAAACCCTTTCTTCTTTAGGCATGTTGTGTAGATAGCTTGTTAATATTGAGTTTGGACCCAGCAGTTCCTTCTAAATATGAAAGCAGTCCTATTACCAGAATCAAAAATGTTAATCTTTCTTAAAAAAAAAAAAAAGAGAGGAGTTTAGGCGGTGAGTTGGATTCCTCTTGCTGTTGAGGAAATGATTCCAAATTCTTGCAACACGGTTACTGGGAAAAGGCAGTCTCCGTGCCCACAACTGGTATCAGCGTAGCTCTGAACTCATTTTTTTTTTATTCATCTTATGCCAAGTGAGACTTGCAGACTTTTAGACTGTGTCTGGTTTGAGCTTTCATCCTGATTACTAAGCTGGCCGTAACAAACTCTACGGAGTAAGGACTTATTAAAAATTAATAGACGGTGAAGTTATTTTGGAAAATTTTATCTTTAGCTATTAAAATACAACACGCTTGCGGGTTGAGCTGTTTGACATGGGAGGGTTTGGAATCTGTATGTCAAAGACTGGAAACACCCATGTAATGAAATATTCTGTAGCACTTCAAAAGACAAAAGCAGTGAAAGAAACAAATGCCAGCCTTTGCGTGTGCATGTCATCCTCTTGGGCCTGTCCTGGAACTAATAGAAAATTTGACTGAGTCAGGAGCTTAAGATCAAGTGGCTAATTTGTCTGCAATCTGAAACTGAAGAGGAAATGTTCAAAAGATCCAGTGCTTGTCCTTATAAAGTGTTACTGAACAGTGGATCCGCTGGTTGTGGGACTCTGAATGAAGAATTATTGCTCCATAAACAGCCCTTCTGACCGACTGCAAGAGGAACCAGTACCCAAACCCATTAACCCAGTGCAAAGTCACATCACCAGATAAGGGACATCAGAAGATAAGATGGTGTTTTAGCATTATCTTAAATTCTTGGTCATTTATTTTTTTACAAGTCTTTGTCCTAGACCTCTGCTGAATTAGAATAAGTGTTTTAATGACATTTTTAAAGCAGGACTGGATCTAGTTAACTTAAATATATGACTGATTAACTGCCAAATACTAATGGAGCTAACACTAATGTCCACTGCGACACTATCCCAGCTAAAATAATGGCATGGCTGGAGTCATTTGAGGTACTTCAGTATCTCTTGGGGGAGGGGGGAAGGATGTTATTTAGCTGAGTTTGATTGCAGTGTACTGCAGATACTGACCAAGTTTTCTTGAAAGTATTTAGTATCCATCTTTAACCCTCTTAAACTGTTTTCTAATGGGGGAGCATGCAACAGGCTGCCTTGCAAATTAGTTTCTGACTTGAGTTAAAGGAAATGTCGGGAGTTGCAGTGAATCCTTTGGAAGGAAGGTCCTGCCACTTTGAGCATTGTTTTGCTCACTGAGAAAATAAGCAAAGCTGTAGGCATGGGTCAAAATAGGCTCGTGTTAGGGTGAGAACAGGCCCTGCTGTCATGGTGGTTACGATCCTTTGTAGGATAATAATGTGCTTTTTCCTAGAAGACTCTTTAAGTACAAAATGTAGAGAGTCATGCAATTGATAAAACATTTTAAAGCTAGCTGTAAATTTATTGGGAAGTTTTTGTTGCATCTTGGATATGCCTTTTGAAATATGGGACAAAACACTCTTACTTGTAAGAGTGGAATGGGAAGATTCATTATTCAAGTATTTTCTGGTACTGGCTTGTTCTGCAAGTCATTGTAAGGATTTAAATTAGCCGCAGCATTAAGGAAAGCACTTGCCAACTTGAATTTCAATTGGTTTTTGGACTACCAACCCTTCTTTCAAAGCAGGAATGTCTGGTTGCAATCTTACTACGCCATAAATGATTCTACTCTGTGGTAACATACTATGGCAGTCTTGAGCTGTTTGCGAGCTGTGTGCTTATTTTGCTAGGTAGAGTCTGAGAAGTTTCTTCAAGCTGAAGCTTCATCCTGTAGTGTCATGGACCCTGTGAAGAATACTGGTGTATCAGACATCTGTGACTACCACAGGCATGATCTTAATGTGTATTTACCGAGGCTTTGGCTTCTTCCATTAAAAGTGACTACTTTGATACATATAGTTCTTGCTAGTACAACGGCAGCTGTGGCACAGAAATAACATACTACTCATTAGGTTTACATACCTGTGTCTCCCTAAAACATGTTTCAGTGAACTGTGGAAACTGTACTGGATACTCAATAAAATAATTCTCAACAGGGCCAGAAATACTTAATGCACTGCTGGGGATTAGCATATAATTAAATCCAGAAGGGCCTTAGAGCTTTAGATCAGGTTAGCTTTACTGTGATTTCAGTGTGCACAATGTATTCAGTGTCTACACAGAAACATAATATTAATTACAAAGATTTTTGTTCAAATCTTTCAGAAGCCACTTGATACATACATGAATTAAAGTTACTATTTTCCTGAGCTCTCTGGCAGTAAGCATTGTAAAGGAAATGTCAAATTTTTGTCTTCGCCCTTCCAGTTCACTTGCAAGTTGGCTGTATTGAGCCATGTGACTTTTTTTCTTTCATGGCAGAGTAACAGTAACTAGTCTTTATAGGTGCGGTTTTTCCCCCCTTTTAGGGGGGAA
The DNA here is from genome assembly GCA_013389905.1 of Sula dactylatra. Classification (NCBI taxonomy): domain Eukaryota; kingdom Metazoa; phylum Chordata; class Aves; order Suliformes; family Sulidae; genus Sula; species Sula dactylatra. The sequence continues at coordinate 399,338 of WEKW01007587.1, read as the reverse complement.
ATAATTAATTCGATAGCTGGGAATGCCAAGTCAGCTACCAAAGTCCTGTTTTAAGTTTGAGATGCTATGGATATTGTGATATTCATGTGCTTGGAGGTAGACTTGTTCTATGATATTCAGTATACGAAATCACCTGCATTTTCTCCAGAACACCCAAGTTGGATTTGGAAGGAGGAAAGCCGTCAGCTACTTAGAGCGGCCACTGCAGTATTTGATGTGTTTTCTATGTAGCTGATAATTAGTGAGCCCAAGGGTTTGGGAGTGAGAATGCTGCTGTTCAGCTGTTGTTCTTTCAGTTGACTGGAGTCCAAAAGGCTACAAAGACTAATGCCTGATGGCTGCTTGGTGGTGTGTAAATAGTAAAGTCTTGCCTGTTACTGAGCGCCGCTTCCCTTAGGGCCTGTGGGCAAGCAGAGGCTGAGCAGCTCCGTGAGCAGGAGCTGCCCAGGTTCAGCTCTGTAGGTGGAACTAGGGCTGAACCTCCTGGTTTGGAGCTGGTGGTGGTGCTGGCTTTGGGTCTTGCAGACAAATGAGGGCATCAGCTCTCTGTGATCTAGCATCTTAGAGTAGTACTAAGCCATCAAAAAATTAAGTATGCTTAACTTCCAACAGTGTAATTCTCTTATTTATTAAGATAACAACGTTTAAACATAAGCTTTGGTATCTTCTGTAGACCAAAGCGAGCCATATTGCTGGTGAGGGGTTTTATTTCAGTTTAAAAGTTGAATTTATGTTGTACTTTGCATGAAACATAAGGTTTAAAAAGTAGATCATTCTTAATGTTTAAATTATTTTGGCTTAAATTTTTAATCTGTTTGGCAGTTTAAATAAAGGGGGATTGCAGCTGGGATATACTTCCACCAGAAAGTATGATGGACTACAGCATTATTAGCAATTCCCTGATAGAACAGAAAAATCACCCATGTTGTCCTTGACAAAAACGTTTTATTTTGTGGGAACAGAATCACGAACACAAATAAGGTTTTTTTTTTTCTAGAAATACCATAGCTGTAGCTCTATATTCTCCTGTTTTCTAGGCTTGGCATGGCGTCAAATCTGCAGACTAACTTGAAAAAGAGCGAGCAGCCTTACTGGGCTGTGCTCAAGTTGTCTGTTCAGACTTGAGCCTCATTCCTGAGATTCCTGGCTTCTGAGGGTTTCTCTGGGCGAAACGATGAAATGCCAGATTGAATAGGCTCGCACAGCGAGGGCCGTAGCCCCTCTTTATTTGTGCAGTAATAAAGGTTCAGTTATTGCTGTTGAATGAGACAAGGAAATTTCCTTTGTTGATACTGCAGCCCGAGTACTTCAAATGGTTCCCACTTGTTCTGCCACACACTACCCCAAAGAAAAGGAGGTGTCAAATATTCCGCCTAGCTTACATCCGAGCAGAAGGACTGCCTATAAAAGTACGCTTACTCTAGCTCAGCATCTTCAATATGAGCGGTTCAGAAGGAAAACCTAAAAAGAGAAACCCTCAAAACAAACACAGCTACAGCTGACACAGTAGGAAGGAGTCTCTGGGCTGGAGGTGGTGACTGTATGTATACATAAATACATGCTGATGGACATATATGGTGTGTTGTATCCCTGAAGACTGGTGAGTGAGAAGATAGGTATGTGTCAAAGGAATTAGTTTCTGGGTGAGGCTTTTTTGAGACTGCTTTCTAGCCAGCAACCATTTGGCCAAACATTAATGATCTTCAATCCTGCCCTTACTTGCCTGTGCTCGGCAGGGAGATGCGCTAGCCGGGCAGCGGCTCTCACCAGCGTGTGGGCTGGTGGCCGGGCAGCAGTCTGTGCTTCAGCCCGTTCAACACTGCAGAGCAGTGCAGGTGGCTAGTTAACAGCACGCTGCTCTGCAATTTGGCTGTCCGGGATAAATGACTTGGCCCTGGGGTTCTGGGATAAATAACTTGGCCCTGGGGCTCCCGGATGCAGGCACTGTAATAGCTGGAGATAGCTGGGGAATAATTGTAGTAGAAAATGCTTATTGATAGTCACTGCAGGCAGAGCTGAGCTCAAATGAATAGTTAACTACCGGTCAGCTCAGCTCGCTTAGATTTCTTTCTAACGTGTCATTTACCGCTGAAGACAGCTAACTGTTCTTTGAAGAGCAAGTTTTTGACAGCTGCCTCTTTGTTAGATTGACATCATTTATGAAGATGAGCGTTTGAATAAAATAGTCTCGTTCAACAAATTACCTTCTGCTACCTAGTTTGGTAATGCTTCATTCCCCATGTGTTACTCTTCATTTCAAAAACAACATTCCTGAGATTCTCGACTCCTTCCTTCCAGTATAAGCTGTACAACTGAAGTCATCTGCAATACGTTCACACCATTCCCTGCTCTGCTTTGTGCAACAGCATGAGCTGTCTGTCAGTTAGAAACTTGAGGAATTTCTCTAATCCAGTTAATAGTCTGCTCAGCCTCTGAGACCTTACAGCCAATTAGTTCTAGATAGTTGGAAAATTGGTGATATAATTAGCTGATAACCCCAAAATTCTTGAAAGCTGTATTCTTGTTGCATGTGTTCTATGCTGCATCTTAGGTTCATGAGAGAAAAATATAGAAGGGAGATTATATGACTAAGAAAACGCGTTTTTAGTTGCAGGCATGCATTTTAAAGCCTAAGCCCTTACCCTGTTGGACCACTTAAATGTTAAGTACCCTTCTAAATCAGAAATGCATTCTTCTCAGTAAATGAAGCTTCAGCAGAGTTAGGGTCAAACCAAATGGTGGCTGAGTGACTGGAAATTCCTAGAAAAAAAGGAAGATTCCACACCCCAACCTGATACCAGATTTACCTGAGGATAAAAAAAATGAGATTTCTGTCTCTGGAGATGTATTTCTAACTCTGCGCATCATGAGAATTCTTAAAGAAAACAGCATATCCCTTAACAGCTCTGGAAGTAAAACATGCACAAAGTGCAATATTGGACCTATTTCTGTTCCATCAGATTACTAGATTACCTTTGATCTTGTTGATAAAAATCTGTTTTATGGGCTAAATATAAACATTTATTGCAAGCATGTATTGGTTTACACATTGGTGAGGCTTTTTGTGACAAACTTGCCTGCCTGCCTACAGGACTGGGATTTTTTTCCTGTTGGAATACTGCAACAAATGCTTTAATTTTGAAGCAAGAATTTCTTCGAAAAATTCCAGATATCCATGACAACTAAAGATGCTTTGCACTTGGAACTGCTTGTTTTAAATTAAATGTCAGAGGAATCAAAACTGATTTGTTTCAAAACTTTCTGAACTTTTTCCATGAAAGTGGAACTGTGACAAATCTGCTTTGAAGAAGCCTTTTGGAGGTTAAGGATTTGTTCTCAGAGTCAAATCCCTGCAGGTTAATGCTGGGGTTTAAACGTGGGCTGACCCGATTTCCCTTTCCTTGTTATTGGGGACATCACGAGCTTTTGGTGGGAGATGGATCACTGGGGTGCCATCACTCTTAATTACTTGGGAAAGCTGTTGCTTTTGTAAGTGAGAAACAAAAGGAAAGTGGGGAAATGAGCAATTGCAAGGAGTGTTTTGGGAATACAGTGCTATTGAAGAAAAGATGGTAGCTGGGTGCTGTTAAAAAGCTTCACTGAAAACTTCTCTAAACTTTCCGAATGAGCTTGAGTGACTGCAGAAAGTGAAAAATATAAACTAATGAAAACGTTGTTGGTTTCCCTCCAGGGTCTCCTTATTATGACAATGTCCGCCCACTCTCGTATCCAGATTCTGACGCTGTCCTGATTTGCTTTGACATCAGTCGGCCAGAAACTCTTGACAGTGTGCTAAAAAAGGCAAGTGTTCAAGAAACATTGGAGTACAGAACTGTTTGAGTAGCTTGTCCTTAAACCTCTGCAGAATGGTGCTGTTTCCTACATAGGAAACTCCAGTTTGTTCCCTTTAATGAAGAGATGACAGGACCGTGCTCTGCACTGCTAGAATTTGAGATCATATGTTTGAAAGAGATGAATGTTAATTGAAAACAAAAACTCCCTAATGGACGCTCAGGGGTGAAGCAAATTCTCATTCCTCAGCCTTTAGACAGGACTTGTTTAGGGTGGTGTGAGGTGCAGGGCTGGGTGCAGCAAGAAATTGTCTGTCACGTTATATTCATGTAACAGACAGGATCAAGAAACTTTGCCATGTTGCGAAGATGGTTCAAATATGCCTGCCAAGTGTTTGGACTTTTGCCATGGCTTTACATAATTTCTCAGCCTGGAGCTCAAAGGAGCCAGTGACAAAAGCCTCTGGAAGCCACCAGAAGACCTAGCAGTGGCTTAGAAATGCGATCTTGCACCAAACTACAGAATTTGTCACAAACTCTGAGTTGAGATTCAGCGTCAGACTTTTTTCCCCCAACTTAAAAGTAGAATTTTGATAATCAAGCTCTGTGTTTGCAAGGTGATCCTGGTCCTCTCCTTGGTCACTGGGCATTGCTCAATTTTGCAGTGTTGTCTTTAAGGCTTAATGACCTGAAGTTCCTTTTTTTCTGTAGCTGTGGCCAGTGATTCTTGTGTCACTGGGAATAAAGTGGCATACAGTGCTCTGAGTAGTCTACAGAAAATAATTGAGACTAGTCTCCCAGCTCCTAACTGTGCCAACAAGCATCTAGAACTGCCCTTTCTGTCCCTGATAATGTTGGTTACTCTACTGTTGCTTAATTCTCTAAGAGATTTTTCTTAATATGCTTTTAAACCCAAACATTACCCTTAAGTTTTACGGATTGTGTGATCTGTTCAGATTATGCTGTGAAATTTTTGGCTTGCTAGTGTTCTCAGAATAACCACGTAGAGGGGGAAGAAACCCAAGGAATATATTACCAGTGTTGCTTGAAGGGCCTATTACTGGTTCACAATAGCTGAACCCTTGACAGGTTTGTGTAGTTTTAGGTGTGAGGCTGTAGCCAATATAGAGCAACGCTTATTTTGTGGTCATACAAGACCTGCCTCTGTAGCTCCGTCTTGAGGAACCATTGAATGTGGTGACACCAGGTTTCACTGGTTCCAGTCTGCAAATGGCTGTGGCTGGGTGTTTACCGCTTGTGAGGAACGACAGGTCTGCAAACATTTACTCATGTAGGGAAGCAAGCTCAATTAATTCCTTCTTGATTAGTAAGTCAGTGGAATTACGGAGACTATGAGGTTGTAAGATTTCACCCTTGACCAGATTCTGCTGGAACTAATGGCTTTAGAAATTAGCTTGAAGGTAGATACAGCTATTACTTAAGATTATTTCCACATGAAATGTTGCAACTTACTGAACTTCATCTTGTATCTATTGCTTCTTTGGATTTAAACATTCAACTACTCAAGTATAATAACAACCTAAAATTTTACAGTGGAAAGGTGAAATCCAGGAGTTTTGTCCAAACACCAAAATGCTTTTGGTTGGTTGCAAGTCGGATCTGCGCACAGATGTTAGCACACTAGTGGAACTTTCCAATCACAGGCAGACACCCGTGTCCTACGATCAGGTATGTGCCATGTCCTTTGTTGTACTTAGGGGTGGAGGGTAAGACTCTTTTCTATCACGGTAGCTGTCTTCATAAACAACTTGTCCCCCCATTGGCACGAGTGCATCCTAGAAGTCAGATGCGCATACTCTAGTAGTTGCTGGAGGTGAATTTGAAAACTATTATGAGTAAAGGCAAAGCCTACCCACAGACTGGATGCAGCAGAAAATCATGCAGCCCCGCCACGCATCCTTTAAGCATCATAAGATTGCCTTATTGATTGCAAAGAGCCTTTTAAGTGAATTGAAAAACAACTTTACTATTCTGGGCCTATGGAGGCCAAAATAGTAACGGAGCTGTGACATGTCCTGTTTATTTACTGATAAATTGGTAAAATTTTTTGATCAAACTTAAGATTTGAATCTCATACCTTTGACTTCAGCATCATGACAAGCATTGCATATAGTCTGATCCCTTAAAAATCCTGTATTTCCTGAGAATGTTGTCTGTGAAAACATGTTGTAGCTCCCTCTGAAAGTGGCAGCAATTCCAGGATGCATCTTAATTCTTAGCAGCAGTTCTCTGCTGCTGGGGAAGTGAGAAGTTTGGAGTCAGGCATCAGGGGGTTGAGAAACCGAAGTGAAAGGGAAGGGAATCAGGCCATGGGAGAGCAGGAGGTAGGGAATGGGAAAGCTAGGCTCTAAGCTAAACTTCCCCTTATTACTCACACATGTGTATTGTGCATTGCAGCTGAATCACAGTGTAAGAGTGAGAATGGTATCTCCAGAAGTAACTCTAGCTAGTGTGTATATCCTATGCTATCAAACAGGTTTTGTTTTCTCCACAACCTCAGGTTTTCCAAACCAACAACTCCTAATATCTGATTACTAATAATGCAGCCTCCTACAGCCTGTTTAGATTTGAAAATGCAAAGATACCATAAACTGAGTATCTTGATGAAAATATAACATGGAGTCTTGTACTGTGTTGGCTTATGCTGGTTATGGCATTTTTCTACTCTCAGTAAACATCCCTCCTTCTCAGACAATTTTTTATGAAACTAAATGCTGGTTTTTTACTTTAGTGTAAAACAATTCAGAAGCATCCTTAAAATCCTGCTTGTTGGGGAAGGTGTCATCTTGGTTACAAACTACTACAAACTACCACTGTTGCAGGCATATATATTCATGTTGTTCAGCCTCAGAGCTGTAATTTTCCATGCTATTTTTCTTTGAATATTAAACTTAAAAGGAAACACTGTATGCCACTTATTTCATACACAAGTTCATATATTACATTTTTTACGGTACTTTAGTAAAACCACCAAGTCTCACGCCTTCCCATAGATAGCGATCAAAAATCTACTGACAGGTGGATTTGTCCCCTGGAGTTGAAGGTTCATGTCTCTTCTGGTGTCACAGCTTAGCCTGGACCCCTTAGGAACAGGAGTCAGCTGAAGATAAAGGGCTAAGCCAGAAGCTATTACTTGGTAGCCAAAGGGTAAATTGTACGTGTTACAGGGAAGCCCATACTTCAGCAAACTCCCATAATTTCATCTGTACTCTGTGTAAGCAGAAGCTTAGACTGAGCAAGGGTTTTATCTCTCACGATTGCCAAATCCCTGGTGGCGTAAAGCAACCCAGTGCTCTCCTGTGCTAGTTCTAGGGAAGGGTCCTCTAGGAAGGGGTTGAGATAACACAGCTTATTTTTAAATTCCCTTGCCTTGCCGAGTCGACATGGGATCCAAGAGTTCAGTGGGGTTTTCCCTATTCCTCTTAACTTGTAAGGAAGTGTTGGGAGCGTAAAGCCAGCTGATGGTGACACCCTGCCTTCCAGTATCCAAAGTAGTTTCCAGTCAGCTGCACCTGAGCAAACATTTCTGAGGCTGTGAGGTGTAGGTTAGGCTTGGTTAGTAGGAATTGAGGTGTTTAACTGTGGGGAGGGCTTGTCCTACCAACTAATACTCCTTTATCAGCCACTCCCACTTAGAGTTGATAAAAAGGTGGCTGCATCACCACGGTGTAAATGGTGTATACTGAAGACGTGGGTCCAAATAGATTAGTGCCATCAGCCTGGCACTAGAGCAAAGAGGAGGGGTTGGACTGACTTATGCCTGTATCTCAGGCCCATGAATATGTGAGGAGTGGCACATCAAGGATGTGGTTGGATTTTGTAACTTACTAAAAAGATTCATCTCTCGGAAGTAGAATTCTGTTGAAACACCACCAGTTTTTCACACAATGCTGTATTGTCTTCCAGTAGCAAAATCCACAACAGGATACCAGGATGTTTGTCATCTGCTGGAGTCAACATGTTGTTTTCCTTGTGCTGCTGGAACAGATATCCCTGTTTTGACTTTTAATGCACTTAAAATCAAAAAAGAAGGGCTCGTATAATCACTAATGTCCTTTTTTCTTTCTTTTTGCCTGTTCCCTAGCTGCAAGTTGATATAACTACCCCTGACCCAGAAACCCACAGCACATTTCTCTATGACCTTTTCCCACTTTGTGGAGATGTAGCACGGGCTCTGCTCCCGGTCAGCTGAACGCTGGCTAGCCCTTAAGGCAGTCAGGATACATTTTCTCTTTGGAGATAGGGGGCTTAAATCTGGAAGCAGCCAGGTCCAGACCTTTCCCAGTGAGCACATGATTCACCCTTACACCTTAACTTGCATCCGTGAAACTGCTAAATAGGTCTCACGAATACTCTTCTGGCTTTCTGCAGTTGTTTGTGGGTCACTGAGCTTATCTTCTCTCTTCCAATTTGTATTTATTGGCATAGGAGATAATGCTTGGACACTTGTTTGATGCATCTTGGAACCAAAGCTCTGTTTATTTTGCAAAATTAGCTGCTGGCTGTAGTTTTTTGGTTTTCACAAAACATTGTGTATGGAAAACGGTGCTAAATAGTAGTTGTACGGTTTGCTTTGGCTCTCTGCGGAAACTTGGTATTGATTGCATGTTCTTTTTTCCCCTTAGGGTGCAAATATGGCCAAACAGATTGGAGCAGCTACATATATCGAATGCTCAGCCTTACAGTCGGAAAACAGTGTCAGAGACATTTTTCATGTTGCCACCTTGGCGTGTGTGAATAAAACAAATAAAAATGTTAAACGAAACAAATCGCAGAGGGCAACGAAGCGAATTTCACACATGCCTGGCAGGCCAGAACTTTCCACAGTGGCGACGGACTTGCGAAAGGACAAAGCAAAGAGTTGCACGGTGATGTGAAGGACCTTGATGTGCTGGAGGAAGGAGGAAGAGGGCGTCTGGGAGGAGTGGAGGCTCGATGAAGTACACAGCCACATGGTATTTAATGAGGGCTTATGCCAGTGCTTTAATGGAGACTTCACCTGTTACGTGAGACTGTACTTAGGAACTGAGCAGCAAGAAGAAATGGCTCTAAACGAAGTGGCATCAGGAAATGATACATTGAAAAAAATGCCAAAAAAAAAAAAGGGAAAATGTTCGAATGTGCTGAGAAAAGAGAGGGTGAATGGGAAAATAACACTGCAAGGAAGAGAGATGTCACTGACAGTGCTTGTTTCTTTTATTAACACTCTACTCCTGGATGCTACCACTTTGATTTCATTAAAATAATACGTTAATGTTTTTTTAAAGAAGACGTTATTAATATGTCCTCCTCATTAAGGAACTATCCCTGTGACCTTATAGTTGGTTTTCCAAAGGATATGATCTAATTTTTTAGTAGCTCATCATTAAAATGGAGAGTATACCGAGGCCTGTGCATCACCTAGAGGAAAACACTGTATGTGAGAAGTCTGGAGTTTTGCCCTCCCGAGACGGCAGCGCAGTCTATGTTTGAGCACGTTGGTAATGAAGACAACCGTTTTGAGGTTTCCTGGTATTATAGGTGCCCTCGCACTGTGGAGATTAAACGGATCAAACTGGGGTGTGGGGGCAAACTACCTGCCCATTGCAGGACTCTGACTTTCTGTTCCTCTTTGTGATTGTAATTTAGAGTGGAAATGATCTCCAGTTCTGGTGTACTGTATGGGTATGTCGCTGTAGGTTCAAGTGAAAGGTGCTAAGAGCTATGATGACAAATGATCCTTGGTTTTACAACCATGATAATTCGTTAAGCCTTACTGCCCATCTGGGGAAGCCCTGAGACTCCTCTGCTTCTGCTAGGAGTTGGAGAGCTGGGTGGATCCCTGGATCTAGCCCTCTGTAAAAGCTACAGAGAACTGCTATTCTGTGATGTGGTTCACTGCAATTATCTTTGCAAAAAAAAAACAACCCAAGAATCTGCAAATGAGCCAGCAGAGCCAGGTCATCTTTTGTGATGCCCTTATTGTTGGGGCAGCTGTCTCTCGCTGCAGTCTGTGTTTGCTCATGGTAAGGAAATGGGGTCTAAAGAACTGTGACGCCTTAAGGGGTCCCCAGTGGAAACTGGATACTGCCCTTAGTCTTTAAGATTAATATATACGTATCCAGCCAACAATCATGAAACATCGGTGAACCAGTTAAGTCAAATTCCTTTTTGCTTACTGAATACTATTGTTACATTAGATAAATCGGCCTTTAAAATTGTTTGCAACTGCCTGTTGACTGACTTAACTTCATAGCTTCTCTGAAAAGAAGGATACTGTAAGCTCTAACCAGTGTGGCTATCGCTTGTTAAGGACAAGCGTTTTGTTCCCAAGGGTAATGCTTCATTTTTGAAGTGTTAAAGCTGTGTTCATGTTGACTTGTGCAAAGATAAAGGGTTGCCATAATTAAAACTCAGTTCTGTGTGTTCCCGGCACTTTGTTTCATCTGATAAAAGAAGGGGAAAAAAAAAAAAACCCCAAACCCCACCCATTCCAATTATTTCCCACAAAAAGACATTTTTACCACCATAATAAAGCTTTTGACTGATGCAACAGTGCGCTTAGGGCAGTATTACAAAATAGCTGGTAAGTGCTTTCTGTATTTAAATATTGTGGAAAAAAATAAGTTATAACTGTTATAAAACAGGACATTCATTACTTTTTTAATTGTTGAAGTCACTTTGTATGTTTGGTTAATGTTTCTGCAGTATTTATTAAAATACCTTTTTTTTTGAATTAAAAAAAAAGTAATTGCCTTGTAGTGGAAATGGCCTTTGTGTGTTAGTTCGTTAATACTTGTGTGTTTTGGATGTAATTGTACTGAGCTACAGGCCGGGCATAGCTGGGAATCAGGATGTGATTTGAATAGAGATCAATGTTAGCCTTGCAAATGCCTTTTGGGTTCTGTGGCATTATGTTTTAAGTGTGTAGTGTGGGGTACTTATGAGTTGTTTCCCAAAAATGACAGAGGCGGAGGAGGTCGGAGCAAGCAAACAAGTGACGCTGGGTTTGCTTTGCCTTTAAAGCATTGAATGCTGCTTTTTAAAAGGTTTCATATATTCAGGTTGTTCCTAGCAACTGCTCTTTGCTGCCTGCTGTGAGTTCAGCAAAGACAGACTTTCCTAACCCAGGGATGTGCCTGTTTTCTGTCACCATTGGGACATCGTGGTTGCTGTGGCTTCTCTTGGAAGAGTTGTCCCAACATTTCAGCTTTGCTAGCTGTCAGGCTCCCATTTAGGCAAAGAGGGCAGGATGCCGAGTGCAGCCAGGGTGGTCGTCCTCGCTGCCTTTACGAGGTTTTTTTCCCTGAAACTTTTAAAGGCAAGGCAGGGGAGCCTCCAAGTTCCTCATTTTGGGGTCGAAGTGTGAATGGTGGCTCTACATCTCCAAAGTCAGGCAGAACTCCCAGCAGTTCCTTACCTCACTAGTGCTTGTGACTGTCCCGTGCTGACCTGATCATCCATCCTTTTCTATTTCTGATGATAATCAAACCAGGTTTTGTTCCCTGGCTCTGTAGCTGCTGTAATTACCTGAGTGAACGCCTCGCTGTGCGAGAAGGCAGCCTGCACTGGTGGGAGGGCGTTGGGCTGAGTCTGTGGTGTCCCAGGGACCCCTGTCCCCCCACATCCGTGAAACGCCAGCCCTGCAGCAGCAACTCTTGGAGCTGGAGGTAGCTTCTGGCAGCGTGCAGCTGGGGCACGGAAACTCCTCCGGTGAGGCTGCCACGGCGGGGTGCGTTGGCCAGAGGTTAATTATCCTTACACCTAAGAAGCTGCCTTGTCTCTGTTGTCTGAACTTGTCTTGCTTCAGCCTCTGGTCTTTCCGTCTAGTTATACATGTGTCAGATTGACGTGCTCTTGATTACTGAATTTAAGTACACCTTATAGGTTACCAGTGTAGAATCGAGTCGCCAAGAACGAAACAGATCGACTCCCTCAATGACTTTGAATCTCTTGCTCTAAAGGGTATTTCCCAATTAATATTTAACCGATGTGGTTCCTCTCCTAGGTTTTGGGCATCTTCACTGGAACTACAAATGCTGGAGGAGCAGCTGGGCCACACAGCCTTTCTACTAGTAGCACTCTCGTGTTCATCCTAAGCTTTACCGTAACACTTTTGGCCCCACATTGCCACTTCCCCGCACCAAGTGCTCAGTGATCTTCCTGGCATCTGGCTATGGCACGGCTGGTTTTTGCTCACACTTGGTACAGCAATATGGCCATGCATGTTCTGCGTGATCTACAAACCTTCTGGATCTTGTACAACCTGCTATTTCTTGTCAAACCTCTGATCTGCTGTTTTCTGGGTCTTGGTAAGATTCTGGGGTGGGTTAGGACAAAGAAATAACCTCTTCAGAGGTGCACTAGAAACGTGCCTTCCTGGTGACTCCAGTTTTACTTTTGAGACCCATCGAGGTTTGTAACGAATTTTTGGCCCGCTTACTGTGCGCCGGCTTGGTTTCATGTCGCTCCTGTGTTACACCCCAAGTGTGGTGTGGTCACAAGTCAAACGGTGTGGATTAGGAAGGTGCTGTTAAAGGTACTCTTCAATCACCCTTAGTCTCCTACAGAAAGGAGGTAAAGGTCCAGTTTCAATTCAACAGTGTTGATCACTAGTTCATCACTACCCTCCGTTAATGCCACCAGCTCAGTCGTCCTTTGTTTTGCTCTAAGTGGATGGAAGATGGAGATGTCTTGATGTATCTATGTTTTTCTTTTAACATTAAAAAAGAGAGTTGGTAGGGCTGTCTAAAGCCACTAACCTTGCCAGTGTTTCTTTTTCTCTTACTGCTGCTAGTTTTAACATTTCCTTTAGACCAGAAGTGCCGATTTTGTTGTTCACGTGAAACGCTTCTTGCTAGCTTTGGCCAATGGTGGCTGAAACCTCCGAGCAAGAGGGAGGACCAGAGGTTTACTCTTCTAAAGCTAGAGCCTGGGCTGAGGTGGCATCCGCAGCTGCCGAAGCATGGTTTGATTTTGGTGTTGGTAAGATGATCACCCCCATCAGCTCTCCAGTTGCTTGCTGAAGGGAGCAAGGGGTGAATCGGAAGTATTTTCACTCGTGGGCTGTGGCTTGGTCAGATGTTTCTCTTCAGCACCATTTGATCCCTGGAAGACAAATTTGGCGGATCGCCACAACTCGGTCCACTTCCAAAAAGCACTTTTGCAATTATTTTTTTTTTTGTTCTTTTATTGCACAACTGGGTTGTGCAATCACTTCTGGTAATTGAGGCGGCTTACTAAAACTCATCCCTTGCAGAAAATCCTGGGGGATTCCCCAGGAGAGCGGTGTTTCTAAACACGGTGGGCTGGTTTGTGGTGCAGAAACGGAGCTGGCGCTGAATCTCCGCAGCGTGGCAAACCCTCACCACGCTGAGTACGTGCAATTCAGCACCTCATAGACCACTTACAATGAGCACATCCTCGGCGCGTGATCCTTCCGAGGGAGGAGGCAGTAGCCAGCGGGATGCCAGCACAGCGGGGAGAGAGCGGGCGACAAAAGCAAACCCACCCCACGTTCCTCACTAGAACTTTTTAAATGCTTGAGCTGTGCTATTTGATAGATATTTATGGGTATTTCCACTTATTTTGGTAGCTGCTTGAAGCTCTAGCAGGGGCAGATGTTTCGGTTTGAGGGTGCGGGGCTCGGTGGCGCTGGGTGCTTGGTGGATGGGTCACTCTGGTGGCCCCGGCTCACCCCAGGCAGGACCTGCCTGCCTCTGGGACTGGTTGCAGGCAGAGAGGAGAGCTCGAGGAAGAGACCGAGTCTGACTCAGTCTCTCTGACTGTTTTTCATAGCCAATCTGCAGAGAAACGGGGGGAGCTTGGCTCATTAGAAGTTTGATGTTGTCAGTATGGCATTTTGTTGCCTAATCCTCACGTAGCAGCGCTGGCTCTCCTAAGGGAGAGATTATTTGCCAAAAAGCAAGTAATTAGCAATTCTCAGATCATTGGGCTTCTTCCTACCTAACTCCTTTCTTATAACAGAAGATTTATTAACCTTTTTTCCCAGGGACTTCCCGTCTCATTCAGATCTCGTTCTAATTGCCAGCCTTTCTGCGAAAGCCACCGAGATGCTGGAGTTGCAGCAGAGCTGCAGTCCCCAGGGCTGCAACAGCGGCTGTTGCTGGTTTGTACGCTCAAGTGATAATTGTATTAGATGCAGAAGCAACTTTTATATTTTCCTGCAGCCCGTTCGGCTCCTTCAGCTTCCCAGGAGGCCCTTAGATGTCCAGAAAGACCCTTGGCCCGTGCTGAGCCCTGCAAGGGGGTGCTGGGGTCCAGGCTCCCGGCACAAGAGCCCTGTGAGGATGGTATGGAGGAGGGCTGTTCTGCCAAGTGCCTCTTTTTTTATCCTCCCTAAATTAGTTTGGAGGATTAGGGATGAGAAGCAATCTGAGGAGAAAAAAAAAAAAATCCTGTCCAATTTTAAAAAGGATCTGTGAAAAAGGAAGCTTTACTACAGCTGTCAAATGGGAAATGGTTTTTTAGCCCACTGATTCCCGCACTTTGCAGAAGCACTAATCCTGGCGGCTCAAGTCCTTCACCGTTATAGCTACACCATGGCACAAGTTCTGCAGAGTCCTCCTCCGTTCAATAAAACGTGTAGTCGTGGCACTTCAGGGCATGGTTTGGGAGGCCTGGGGGTGCTGGGTTGGCGGTTGGACTTGATGTGATCCTGGAGGTCTTTTCCAATCTTAATAATTCTATAAAGCTGGTAAATCTTTTTCTCTTGCAGTTCGCGGCTGAGGTTGGTAAGCTTATATATAAGCTCCAGAAGGGCTGTGAAAGAGGCTGGATCTGCCTTCCACAGCACAGGGGCGCCCCTCCTCTGCCACGGCTGCCCGTGCTGAGCAAGGGGGGGCAGAGCAAGGGCCCCCCAGCTGGCAGTGAACCTGCTGTGGGAATCCTGCACGTCCTCGGCCAGCGAGCGGAGGCATCGCTGGGTAAAACCACATCCCTGGGGTCCTGCTTCCTGCAGTCCCTGGGTGGGAATGGCCCCCCCCAGGGGACCGGTGCTCGGCCTGCATCCTAGGTGCCACTGTGGGATGAAAGTAGCCGTTTCACTCACTTTAGCAGGAAAATATAAAATATTGGGGGGGGGAAGATATAAGTAACCTGCTATGGCGTGCCCACATTGTGCACTCATGAAATAAAGTGCTTTTTCAGTGCATATGTAATAAAGTGCTGATGATACCAAACTGGGAGGAGTGGCTGACACACCAGCAGGCTGTGCTGCCATCCAGCGAGACCTGGACAGGCTGGAGAGCTGGGAACCTCATGGAATTCAACAAGAGCAAGTGTAAGGTCCTGCCCCTGGGGAGGAACAGCCCCACGCACCACTACAGGTTGGGGCTGAACTGCTCTGCTGAGATGGCCCTGGCAGTGCTGGTGGGCAGCAGGTGACCATGAGCCAGCACCGTGCCCGTGTGGGCAAGAAGGGCAGCGGTGTCCTGGGGTGCATGAAAGGAGTGCGGCCAGCAGGGCGAGGGAGGTTATCCTGCCCCTCTGCTCTGCCCCAGTGAGGCCACATCTGGAGTGCTGCGTCCAGTTCTGGGCTGCCCAGGTCAAGAAGGACAGGGAACGGCTGGAGAGAGTCCAGCGGAGAGCTACGGAGATGGTCAGGGGCCTGGAGCATCTCCCTTGTGAGGAAAGGCCGAGAGACCTGGCTCTGTTCAGCCTGGAGAAGAGAAGGCTGAGGGGGATCTTGTCAGTGCTCATAAATATCTGAAGGGTGGGTGTCAAGAGGATGGGGCCGGACTCTTTCCAGTGGTGCCCAACAACAGGCCAAGGGCAATGGGCACAAGTTGGAACACGGGATGTTCCACGTGAACATGAGGAAAAACCCCTTCCCTGTGAGGGTACCAGAGCAGTGGCACAGGCTGCCCAGAGAGGCTGTGGGGTCTCCTTCCCTGGAGACATCCAAACCTGCCTGGACGCGCTGCTGTGCCCCTGCTCTGGGTGTGCTGCTGGAGCAGGGGGTTGGACGGGATGGTCTCCAGAGGTCCCTTCCGACCCCTGCCACTCTGTGAGTCTGTGTAATGATGCTCATATGATTTAATATTATTAAATATATACATGTGGAGGTTCAAGTTATGGTCCATGGCAACATGTGAGCAGCAACAGAAGGGGAAGGGCTCTGGCTGGTGGGGCTGTGTATGGGCTATGCTGCAGACCCTGCTGCGATCACCTGGCTTTTTTTTTGGGAAAGCCTAAAGAAAGTCTTCATCCCCAGTACAAGGAGCTTTGACTTAAGCAAGCATCTGATTTGAAGGAGAAGAATAAATAAACTCAGGGATGGCTCTGACGTGTCGACCCATGGCTGGAGTCCAGGTCAGCCAGGCCAGCACATGGCATCAGTGGTCATGGGGGTGCCCTGGGACGCAACGGGGCAGAGGATGCTGAATCACCTGCTGGCAACAAATGCTCCACATGCTTGCTGTCACCACGTAAAATAAGCGGTGACCATCAGCTGTAACGCCCTGGAGCATGTTTGGTTGCTGCTCGAGGAGTTACGGTGTGCCCACGGGTGACCCCAGCGCTGAGGACAAGCTAGTGGCGATCATGGAGGGACTGGGCAAGGGAAAAGGACGTTGCTCAGTAAATGCATCTGGGGATGTAACAGCAAAAGAGCTGCACACCGATCGTCAGCCTTTTTCATGTGACCGCCCGGCTGCAGGGGCACCCTGTGCCTCCACCGCCCGATCCGGAGTGGTGAGGATGTGTTCCCATCCTTGGGAATGTGCTGATTGCACCGAGCGGCACAACCTTTCCAACATGGGCAGAGGAGAACAAAATCAATTTGTGGGGCTGCAGGGCATTTTCTGCCCCCAAAAATGGACCTCCTGAAGTCAGGGAAGGACTTTCAGTTGTAGGTTGCTCTGCTACTTTCAAGTTCCTTAGAGCAGAGCCATTAACCTTATCCTGACTATAAGAACTGCAGATTAGATTCAAGACTTTCTTTAAACCAGACAGTGAGTCATTTATTCTAAAGCATGTCTAGCATTTAGGGAAATATCTTCCCTTCCATGCTGCCGGCTCCCATGACTAATGCTGAATGGAAGCAGAGCATCCGTGACACCGGGGATGTGCAGCGTTAACCTTCGCACGGCAGCAACCTTTGCACCGCAGCACTGCAAGGTGCCTGGGATGTGATCTCACCCTCTCCTTGCCGGCACAGCATCACATTTTTATTGGTGTTTGTCTGCTCTGGAGGCCGCCTGCTGCTCTTCGTCCTGCTTATTTGTCATGATTCACTGGGGGGGGCTGTGGGTGCTTCTGAGCAGGGCAGCCGATAAGATGGACAGGCAGCATTGTATGGGGTATCTGAGCTATGAGAAACCCTTCTCCTTCCAAAATGCCCATTCTCTGCTACCACTTCCGTAGCTTTAACCACCCCCAATAAGCCTGGGAGCACAAATACATAGGGTCGTGCTTCTACAACTCGGTTCGGGGCAACACAGCTGAACCGCATCCTTCTCTCTGCATACGCACACCTAAAACTGCCAAGATATTGCACATCCCATTTCCCCAGGACCCTTTTCGCCAGCGTTGGCAAAGGCAATACCATCCTGAAACACCGCACCGAGGTGCTATGCCGACGGCGTGCCACTCGAAGGCTGCGCCGGCAGCTTTTTGTTGCCGCCTTTGTCCCCTCCTTCTGCGCTCCCACCAGTAATTGCAATGGCTGCGGCCAAAGCAGGTGGCCCCGTGCCGGGTTGCTCTGGTCACCTCCTGCTCGACATGGTGCATGGCCAGGGGAGGGTTGAGCAAACATGCATTGGAGGGGGACATCAGAGGGATTTTGTTAAGATTAGGGGATGCTGCGGGGGTGGGGGGAGCATGGGTTTGGTGCCTTTCCAAACCAAAGAGGGCTTTGTGCTCCTGGGGGGATGCGGCAGGGCACCGAGATGCGTGTGTGCATGTGTGTGTTTGTGTGCGGCTCACTCCGCTCCCCAGCAGCCCTGGTGATGAAAAGGCTGGGAGGGGGTGGCGGGGGCGCCGGCAGCAGGGCGGCCAGAAGGCTCATCTGGTGTCAGCAACATTCATGTGCAAAGCAGGGACCCAGGGCAGCGCATTAGCTCCAAGCTGGAATCGCTCTTGCAGGCGATCCCAGACTTTTCAGGGATGCTGCACACTTGAAGGTTGGTTATTAGTTCCAAATGCTGCAGGAGCATCTGCTCTCAACTAGCTCGAAATCATGTTTAATAACAAGAAAATCTACTTCAGCCAAATCCCTGTTGGGAGGGCTTTAGCCCAAACAAAAGGCCCCACTACCACTGATTTCCATAACAGATGTAGCATGCGATGCATGACAGCTCAGCGCAGTGTAGCTCCTTTATTTCCCACATCTCCATCTGCAAGAAACGGGGCTTTCGTTTTATTAATTACTCTGGTGTGCTCCACATGGCTTTGTGTGGCTCCAAGAGGAAGGTTTTGTGTTTCATACTACAATGATCATGGTAATGGTTTGGGTTGGGTTGTTTTTTTTTTGGAATCTTAGTGTTAAAGGTCATTATCCCTCCCCTTTTCCATTTCCCTGCATATGGCATATTCGGGAAAATACCAGCGACTCCCCGCGGTGCCAAGTTTTTCCCTGTCAGGCAGGGGCTGGCACTGGGCACCTCCGGGAGCCGACGGGCATCTTCTCTGTGCCAGCCTGGGTACGATGCTCAGCCAGCGCCCTCGGGGTGCCTATTTCTGTTCCATCCTCAAAATCCCTCCAGGTCCCAATTCACAGTTTTCAACTGGTGGCAAACTCTGAGTATTTTTCCTCCTCTTGGCTGAGTCCGGTCCACTTTGCTAGGGAAATATCCGGCTTATTTCGGGCAGCATATCCCCTGCACCCTACAGCTGCCCTGTCCCTCACGTGCCCTGCTGCTTCCCAGGGATACGACGTGTGGCATCACGGATCTCTGTTACTCATCCCCCCCCCAGCACATTCCTACACCATTAATTTTATCCTATTTCTGCTACTCAGGTCACTCACGTGCAGTATTTTAATCCTCCTCCATGCCAATGACTTGTCCCCACCCCTGTGCCACCGCCAGATTTCCACGGCACCCTCCCACTGTTCCCATCGACGCTGCCCTTAATTCCCTTTCCCCATCTTCTCTCCTCCCCCCCCAATATATTTTGGTTTATCAAACCGTTCACCATGACTACAGCTCTGAGCCGTCACTTTTTGAAACCCTTGCTGTAGGTTTGAGCGTGAGATTTTGTGCTCTGTGGCTGGATCGTTTCCAGTCTTTTCAAGGCATTTTCAAGATGTTCACGTTTCCAGCACTTGGGGATATTAAAAGTCGCTTTTTTTCCCCAAGTATATTTAATTGCAGAAATGGAAGAGAAGAATCTGAGACTAAACTTGCCAGGTTCATTACTATTTTTTGAGCATTATACACTTTGTGGGCTATACCTACTTTTAATCATCACTCTGGTTTTATCTACAACAACATGGGTTCATTGGCCCATGGAGTGGGGTCCATTCTGCTCCCTCTCCCTGCAGCACAGCAGCAGCATCCCGAGCTGTTTCAGGCTGCTCTGCCCCGAGGCATGCAGTCCTTGCAGCTTCCCAGGAAGGTGACCATCCTTGGATTTACGCCTCTGAAACCCATCAGAGAAGTGCAAGGAAAAAACATCCCTCGTACTCTGGCGCACCGCAAAAGGAGCGGAGCATAAATCCGAGGAGGTCCTGGTTTAATGGCTTATTTCCCTGATGAAGTCTCCCAGCACGAAAGCTGTGCGGTACAGCGAAGGCTACAAAAGCTTAACTGGGATATAACTCAGGTCTGTCAAAATGCCGGGACGATTCCCCAGGGCTACTTGATTTTTTTCCAGTAGTGGGATGGGAAAGCCACGGAGTGCCAGGGAGTTTCCAGGAGGACCACCCAGGAGCGCAGAGGAGCACCCGTCCATCTCCTGATTATCCTAACAGGCCCACAGCAGCTCCGGTGAGCCCTTGAGCAGAGACTTTCAAAGGCAGTGAGTAAGCTAATTCTACGAAAATTTCGGAAGCAGTGAGATAAAAGGCCATCTCTCGCTGCTCTGGCACAGATGGGAAGAGCTGCGTGATGCTTTGGAAGCTTTTTATGGTTTTAAGCATCCCCTCCATTTCATTTTGCCTCCCACAGGCTGAAGTGGAGAGCAGTCCCAGAGCCACCAGCTGAATTACTGCAGGGCAAAGGCTGACAGTGACTCGGGCCACAAGTTTCTGGAATGAATTAGACCACAGAAATTCCTGTTTTTCTGGGGAGAAAAAAAAAGGAAAAAAAAAATAGTGAGTCCCCCAAAAGACCAACCTTACAAACTGAACTCAGGATTTTTTCTAGTCCTTTTTCCTATGAGCAGAGGCAGGGAATTCACATTAGCATCTCAAATCAGAGAAGTGCTGCCCAAGGGCGGTTGCACCTGCCTTCCAGGGACAGCTCTCCTGCTCCTGAGCAGGCACCTCCTGTACGGGGACCCAAGGGACATTCCACCAGGGGACACAGCCCTTCCTACACCTCCATCACCTCTAGCTTTTCTACTTGCAGTGGGTATTTTTTTCCCCCAATTTGGCCCCTGCCCAGGACACCGGCTTCCTCCCCCCGCCCAGAGGCATCTCCTTAACCCGAATCATTTTGCCCAGAGCACGGCACCTATCCCTTCTCACCAACGCTGGGGTCAGTTATCGCATCACTTAACAAACGTGACCTCGTCTTCCCCTCCGTGAAGTATCTGAAAACAGACAACCTTTTTTTTTTCAGTTTTGTTATTTAAGAGATTAAATAATTGCTATGAAGAGTTCCTGGTTTGCACGTAGCCGTGATGAAGGCACCGAAAGCGCTCAGTGTGACTGCTGAGCGGCTTCGGCTGCCCGCACCCCTCCTACCGCAGGTTCGTGGATGAAGGGCGCAGGGAGCGGGGTCGGATCCATACGTGTGTGCCCAGCAGAAAGCGATGCATCCCGAAATTCAATCCCTTGTGCACAGAAAGCAGGAGTGCCTGCTGCATCTGCCGTGCCTCCCGTGCCAGCCCTGCACCGTGGCTGCAATGGCCACACCGACTGCATTTGTCCCCAGAGATGCCGCCTGAGCTGTGCATCATCAGCAATGACCCTCCAGAGCTTTGCTGAGGTGCCTCCAAAAAGCTCCCTTGTCCCAGGAGGTGAACAGTGAGTGGGGCCGGTTGGCCTGAGCTGCCCATCACCAGCACGGCTTCTCATCTATTTTTATTTTCTTAATTTTAACTTTGCAGGTGGAAAAAACCAACTGTCCTCGATAGCACACCCATGGGAGCTGCCTCCCAGCCAAAGGGCTTCAGTTAAAAGCTTGCAAAAAGTGCTCCGAGAGCTATTTTCACCAGCCGGACTAGCAGAAAGGAACGGGCACACTCTAAAATGAGACACTCGAGCACACCCTGAGCGGATTCTGATGCCATTTGTTGGAAAACACCTTTTTCAGTTGCATTTTTACCGAAGCTGGTGCGATCCATCCAGCCGAGTGATGTGGGGTCCTGCGCCGGGGTGTGCTCGGGCTGCCGGGGTCTTGGGGCGAGAAGGGAGAGGGAGCGTGGCTTTCTGGAACGGCCACCCTGGTGAGAAGCAGATGGTAATGTCTGCAGTTACTGCGAGCTCTCGGGCTGTGTGGTAACTTAAAAGCATGGCCAATGCTAGCGCCGTATGTATATAAAGCATGAGGGAGCCCTTGGAATAATGTCAGCCCTTCAGTCCATCCAGCACATGTGCTGGGAAGTTAAACAGCCCTTGCAAAGGAGCTCCTTCTCTCTCACCATCTCTCCTAGAAGTGACCTGTGCCTTTCTCAAGCTCCTTGTTGCACCGCCAGGGCCAGATCCGTGCCGCCGGCATCCCAGCAGCATCCCAGCAGCATCGGGCGAAGGAGGGATATTTATTTTTCCAAGCGTTTTGCAGAGGTCCTTATGATTTCTTTTCTGTTTATTACTTATTTAGAGCCCTGGGTATTTTCCCCGTGGCTTTGTAGCATTGGATTAAAGGCAGCCATGCCTGTGAGGCAAATGAACGACAGGTTGGGTAGATCCCTTCTGCAGAGGTGGGAGCAGAGCCGGAGCCGTGGGGTGATTTGAGCTGTGGGATGTTTTGAGTAAGCACTGAGCTAGATCAGACCCAGCTCCCCTGCTCTCCGTAGTCTGTTTTTAGGGGCTGTTGAGATGGCCCTTTTCCTCAGTCCCTAATTTCATGCAATAAGATAAAAGCTGATTCTGTGCAATGGCAGTTCCCCAATTAATCATTTGCAATTTTCCAGCAACTCTTTCCATTTTACATTTCTGCTGTAGGAGCAAAAATGAATAGCAATGCCTGGCTTAAGCCCTAAAAGCTGAGCATCAGGGGCACGTGGCTTCACCCCTCCTCCCGCAAAAGGGATAGCAAATCCTCACCCTAACCCAGCAGGAAACAGATCTCCACCAGCACAGACACGGCCCTGGGATGGGAGGAGAGACACAAACTCCCTCGGACAACCCCAAACACCCTCCTTGTGACAGAGGGCCGTGGCAAGAGAAACGTGTACGCAGGTGCCAGCGAGTCCCATAGCACATCTTGGCTCACTTCTATGGACTCATGGTGGTTTAATCCCTATTAAATTCCCAGGGATTTTTTTATTAAGGGGATATTGTCATGGAAACCCCCCCGTGCCATCAGCATGCAGCGAGCTGGAGCTGGCGTGGCTTTGGTGGCAAAACTTGGTGAAGCACATTTGGTGGGTAAGACCCAGCACCTGGCATGGCTTTGCTTCCCTCCCTCTATCCCTTCTCCATCAGAAAGAGAAGAAAACAGCCCTGTAGACAGATGGTTGCTTTCTTCAATTCCCTTTTAAAAAAGCCTCTGTTTAAAATTCTCAGTGGATGAGGCTGGCATTTCCCCATGAGTCATCCTCTGAAAGATTAAAGACCAGCCACCGGGACGGGTGGCTCCAACGCAAGCAGGTGTGGGCAGAGGCTGCTGGCGGCTGGGAAGTCCCCACGCAGGGACAAATATAAGCAAAGGCAGGACGGTGGCAGGATGGTGCTTCTTGTTGGGGGTGCACAGGGCAGCAGGGCCTTGAGGGGAAACCTCTCTGAATACCTGGAGGTGGAAAAAAACATAGGTACTGAGCTGGAGGAAAAGAGATGCATTGAAATATGAAAATGCATTGAAACAGGAGAATGTACTGAATAGGAAATAAATGCATTGCGCTGCGTGCAAGGGGGTTTGGGCCCAGCTGCAGTGCTGTGAGGTTTCAGGGCAGCAGTGTCAGGCTGGGGAGTTTTCTGTCCTTTAGGCTCTGGTCCCGCAGCCTTTGCTCCAGCAAGCGCTCCCAAAGAGGTAAATAGAGACACGAAGCTGGGTTAGATAAAGGCTGTGTTAAAGAGCGAGGCAAACAAGGTTTGCCTGTGTCCTGCAGCCTAACGAGAAGTCATGCAAACACCCACGAGCACCAGTCGAGCATCCAAAACTCACAGCTGTAGCTACGGTGAGCCCCCACCATCGCCGGTTCCTGCGGGACCCCCTGGCCCCCCATACCCCAACCACAACCCGTGAACCCAGCACCGACTTCAAGCTTATGGAGAGTCGGGTGCCGATGCGGCCTTGATGAGCCTCGGGAAATAACACTGAGCAATTCAGCTTTTTCCTGGAATACGAAAGATAAGGATTTATAAAGGTGCTTCTGACTTCAGAGATGGGCAATATTACATTCTCTTTCAGAGCCAACAGCACAGCTGCCTACTCCCAACCTGAGCTTGATTGCGCAGATCAAAAGCCAGCATTTACCATCAGACAGGATTAGGTCATTGCTTCATATGGTTTGGAATAAACCCGAGCACCGCCGGGATTTCTGTTTGATGGTAGAAACACATCTCACTGATTTTATAATCCCCCATGTCCTAACTTCTTCAGATAAATGGATCTCCAGGGATTCGCTGCCAAGATCTTCTAAGAAGGCACATGGTGGTCAAAACACCGCAGCCCCCAGGATCTCCAGCAACCAACGTCTTTTCTGGGAAGGCAGCTCTAAGCCAGGCTTAGCCTTTGGGCTGGCATCCCCTTGCTCCTTGCTTGCTTTGGGGTGTTTTCTGATTCAGCCATAGGAAGTCACAAGGGGAGTCTCTAAGGGTTTTGAGTTTATTTTTGAGTTGCACGTCTCGATACATTAACCATGTTACTTAAACTGGTTGGATGCTGCTAAGTCAGTTGTTAATGAGTGTTTGAAATTAGAGCTGGGATGCTTAATTACAGTTCCAGACCTGAATCTCTGCAGCTATTTTAATGGACAGATGTTCAGCCTGGGAAGGGCTGGTACCTGGCCATGATGCTTCTGCCTCTGGGAGCTGCAAAGTGAATTAATCCTTATTTACCTTAGTGCAGGGAAAAGCCATGTTCCTCACTGCTGCAAGAGTTTACGTCCACGTTAGTCCAGAGCAAGCTTTGCTAAGCTGGGCAGCGCAGTTTTTTAACAATGATATCTATTTGTATGTATGGGAGGGTGAGGAGTGACATATCGTTGGGTTCAATCAGTGAACTAATAAGTGAAGTAATGAACAAATAATACAGCTGAAATTAAAAACTGATTTCTGCTGCTCCATTCGGCAGTGTGTGATTTCCCTTTACATGAGGTCTGCAGCCAATCTTTCTGCTTATTTTCCCAAGCAGAGGTAGGTAAGAGCCACTCTGATCGAGACCCTCCATAGAGCACCCCAGCAAACCCACGCCAGGCTGTGTTTAATGCTGAGCTGCATTTTGCAGGGATGCGTGTGGGTCTGAGCAGTTGTAAAGTAAGGGTAGATCATATTTATCTCCACATTTACTTGCAGTTCTTAAGAAAACCAATGTTTCTGGGGCAGCCTTGTTGCCTCTGCCACTCACGGCCCCGGGGCTCTGTGGCCGTACCCTCGCAGCAGTGACTGTGTGCATTTGAGAAAACCATTCCCGACTTATAAATGCATTTCTTTTAACATTTCTTTGCCAGCCACAACCTTGCTATAAATCAGCTGGTGCATTTAAGGAGCTGGGTCTCTCCTTCTACTAGCCTCCCGTCGTCATTCCGAAACCTTCAGGGATGCAAACAGATGATGTGGTAAGGAGAAAAGCCGTGGCTTTCAGCCTCCTGACTTAATTTACTTCTAACTCCTTCATTAAAGATGCTGGAGGGCAGTCTTTGCCTTCTGCTCCTGCACAGCGCAGCAGTAAGGCTGTGCAGCACACAGGAGCATCGCTGCTGCGGGAAGCAGGGATAAATCAGCCTCCTTGTGCTGACGGGGCAATAAAACCAGAGTGTTGCCCAGCACTGTACAATAGCCTTTCAGCCAGACACAGTCGAATTCTTTAGCAGCAAACTCAGGTTTTCTCCTCTTTCATTATCGTCCTTTATTCCGGGATAATCTTGTGTGCCAGGATTAGATGAGACAGACCTTTGTGTGTTAGAGACCGGCTTTGCGGTGGGCTTTGGCAAAGCAGGGGGTATAAGCGCGGAGCTGAGTTAGAGCTTAGCCTGGCTCTGCAGCCTAAAAGCAAGCCAAGAGGCTGGATTTGGGGGCAAATGCATGAAAAGGTCTCCAGTGGCCCTGGGGAAGAGGGCCAGCAGATGCTTTGCCATGGCTTGGCCTCTTCTTCCTGCTGGGACCTCAGCAAACACCCGGCTTTAATAGGCTTGCAGAGAACATGCCTCTCCTGTGCAGTGATCCTGCTCCTCTGCTCCCCAGCTCCCCGCTTGCCCCGCCAGGCCAGGCCAGCAAATTAACGGTGCGCTGTCACCCATCGTACGATCCGGGGTGACACTGGTGGGGACCGCAGCCGGGGCACATCCATCGCCTTCATTCATCACGTGGGAGCTGAAGCTACTGATGAATGGGCAGCAGCTGGCCTGGGAGGGGTGAAAAAGAAAAAAAAATAGATGCTTTGCTAAAAAAAATAACTTGTGACTTCACGCTGTCGCTGTTGGAGTGAAACAAGAGCTCGGCGGCGCTGCCTGGGGGAGTTTGTACCCATGCATGGACAGGAGCCGCTGCCAGACTTGCCCTTGGGAAGTGCTGCCGGCAGTTTGCCCATCGCAGATCGCCCGGGTGTTTGCCCAGTCTGCAGAACTGCTTTCAAAATATGCACCCGAGTGGGCGTGCGGGGGCTGCTCAAGAGCATCGCCCGTTTTGTCTGCGGCTCCCCACAGCCCAGCGGCACCGGCTCTGGGGGCACCCACAGGGATCACAAAAATAGGGGGATGCTCCAAAGCTGGAGCAAGTATGAGGACGAGGTTTGTGTGCCCCAAAATGGGGCAGTTTCTGGGCAGCGCAAGAGGCGGCACAGCCGGTGGCAAGGGATTCACGAGGCCGGCTTGGCTCCTCCAGGTACCCTCCAAACCCCTGCCGTGTCTGCACCGACCCAAGCTGCACAGGGCCGGCATGAATGTTTATGTGCAGGAGTATTTCAGGAAATACCACCGGAATTTTTAAAAGCATTTTTTTTGGAAACAGACCTTTCCTTGGAGATTCCCACCCTGCCTGCGCTCCTGGAGAGCACTGACACGGGGAGGGGGAAATATGCATCTCCTGGGATCCCACCCCTTACTGTTCCCATCTGGGTCAGAAATATGCAACTGGACATTTATGTCCTTCTTTAATCGGAGCGAAATCACTTTCTTACACCATCCTTCAGGAGAGGATCCCCTCCGGGGAGGCAGACCCCGGGCGGGGGGTGGCGGTGGTCTGGCGGTGAGGATGCTCTGGCTGCCGGGAGAAGGGTAGAGCCCCCCTGACCTCATCCAGCCCCCAGATTTCCAGAGCTCACCATGCTAGCTAGTGCATCAGCGGTTGATGGGGGAAAGCCTGAGTGAAATTATAGTTTGACTGCTTTTTTAAATGTAGGCTAGCAGTTAGAAACAGGAGGAGCCGGTGCTTTGTGGCCATCCCAACCCCTCCGTGCAGCAAACTCACGACCCGCTGTAAACCATCAAAAGGCATGAAATAAAATTGTATTTGGATGTTGGAAGCATGTATAGCTCTGAACTGGTGACCCGGAGGTGTGGGGTTCTGCACAGCCCCCTCATCCGCGCTCCCCCCCGTGCACCCAGGGAAGGAGGGGTTGGGCTTTATGAAGTGCTACGAACAAGTCCCACGTTTCTCTAGCTGAGAAGCAGTTTTTGGGGATGCTCTGGCTTCTTCCACCCCCGCCGGAGGGGGATCGGTGGGTTGCTGCTCTCTGAAGAGGCTGAGGATGGGGCCGGGGGGATGCCCACGGGGGTCTCTTGCTGCTAGAGAATATAAATCTGCCCCGTCAGGCACAGCGATGTGCGAGAAATTGCACGCTCGCAGCAAAATATGCAGCTCTGGAAGGAAGTAATAAAACATAAACTCTGGAGAGCAGAAGGGCAGTGCTGCCTGAGGGGCTTTCAAGGCGTTCTTTAAATCCTTCTCCAACCAGCCACCCCACGGCAGCCCCGGCACAGCCCCGGTGGACCCCGGTGTGACGGTGGGGAGCAGAGCCATTCCCACGGAGAGATGCTCAGAGGGAAGGGTGTTATCCCTGTGAGCCCCTGCCACCGGCACCAGTCCCACCCTTTAACCCTCACTGGTACCAGCCACATCTACTTCTTTTCTTTTGGGACTGTTGCAAGTCTGAAGGTTTCTGCTCAAGACCTGACCACTTATAAAACCATAAAACCCTTCTCTCTGTTTTCACCTGTACATCATTAGCATCCACCTCTGTGCTGTATCCACTCTCTTAATGGTTTCTTTCCCAAAAGTACATTTTTCTCACAACTGCAAAGAGGAAAGCAGGATTTCTGAACTTTTATGCTCACCTTTTCATGTGGACTAGACAAATTCAGTTATCGCTGTGTATCAAGGGTCGTGCATCCTGAGTCACTTCCAGCATCTCCTCGTCTGCCCAGATTTTCATCCCAGACTCACATACACAACACATTTCTGCTGCTTTTCCTATAATATAATAATAACACC
The DNA here is from genome assembly GCA_013389905.1 of Sula dactylatra. Taxonomy (NCBI): domain Eukaryota; kingdom Metazoa; phylum Chordata; class Aves; order Suliformes; family Sulidae; genus Sula; species Sula dactylatra. Next base: position 371,606 of record WEKW01007587.1, on the reverse strand, counting down.
TCTGTTATTATTTCAATGTGAAGTCATCTAGCAAGTCATCAATAGCTTCTCAAAGGGAGAATTACTGAGGTTGTATTTTTAGCTAAAGCATTGCACTTGGCTATTGGACTCTAATAATTCACTGTTTCTCACACAAGACACCGCTGTCATACGGGCATCGGAAATGTCCCAGGGCCAAGCATCGTTGCGGTGCCCTACTCGTTCTGTTTAGACAGAACATGAGGGCAGAAAGGTCGCGACTACCTCCTGCATCGCCTGCTCCCTTGGCCTTGATGTGAACGTGGAGAACTGCTGGGTTTGGGAGCCGCAGCACCCGCCGCCACCTGAAACGCTGGCCCGCGAGCCTGGCTCTGCTGGGGCCATGGGAAATATTTCACTTGACTTCAGCGTGGCTGGGGTCGGGACTCAGAAAGGGCAGCTCCCCTAAAACCCATCACTTCCATTTTTATATGCACATACAGTACCGGAATTGCCAAACGTTGTTTTAAATATTGATACCCTTGAATCCTCAATGTTCATTTCTGTTAAATGCAATTGTGTCACCAACCTTCTCTCAATCTGCATTGAAAATACCGGTTTAGCGCCAGTAAATTAACTCCTCACTGTAGCATGCTATTGCTTAATTTTAAAATGACTGTATGGGTTCCTAAATTGAAAAGGTGATGATCCTCTAAAGATTTACATTTGGCACAGCAGAGTCTATGCAGCGTCACCTTTAGAGGCTCCCCGGGCTGAAGGTCATCATCAATTGCTGTTTAATCAGCCGAGTCATGCACGCAGGCAAAGGTTAACTGAGCATGGACCGATCCAACTGCCTTTGTCAGCTCCAGACAATGTGTAGCCTGATAAAGCTGCTCTGATTGCACTTAACACCTGCTTTAAAATCCAGCCTCATTAATACTCTGCTAATGAAACAGAAATCTTCTAGCAAGGGCAGAGTCAAAGACGAGGGTTTGCCTTTCATCAGATGACCTAAATGGCATTTACCCACCAGGCAAGATGTTTGCAAAGCCCTTCCGAAGAAAATGGTTGGGAATAATTGCCTATGATATTTTAATTTGATTTTAAAAGCAAGCAAGCAAACAAACAGATCATGTTGGCCCGGAACGGCACAGGGGTTTATCAGTTTGGTGGGACATTCTAGGTGTTTTTCCTGAAGGCTGCTCTGGTTTTAGCCCAACCAACACTGGCCACGCGGAGCAGGGAGGAGCGGGTGCAGGATAGCGCCAGACACTCACTCCCTGCTCTCTGACAGGCATCCATCACTACACTGAACAATAACCAAGCAGAAAAAACCCAGAACTGAATAAAACAGACATTTATAATTGTCTTCCTTTTGAGTTTTCACTTTCCCTGGATGATAACAGCCAATGATGCCGACCCCACTTGACCTGAGGTCGGCCCTGGGGATGTTCTCTCCCCTTTCCCCCGTGCAAACCCCATCCACAGGGACCATACAACACCAAATACAGCCCCCTCAAGGCAGTGGGATCCCAGGGAGGCACAAACCTCCTGTGCCTCGCACCACCTCTAAATCCCACTGAAATCTGTTTCCCTTGAAGCAAGCAGAGGGTGGTGAGCTGCTATTTTCCTTTCAGTGTAGATTATTTGTCTTCATTCTCTATTTAATTTCTGCCTAAATATAATAATCCCTCACAGAGATGGAGATTAAAGCCATGTTGGCAGGGATGCTTCAACATTAACCAGAGAGGCAAGTGAGCAATGCCAGACCTTGAGTAAATCCTCTCCGCTTGAGACTTTGAAAACTAGGCTAGTAAAAATGTTGGTGGAAATGTTACAGGGAGAAATCCTGCACTTTCTCAGGGTAATGGACTACCAGATGACCCGTTAAGTCTTGATTCTGGAGGAAAATCCTCTTTTTCTCCTCTTTTTAAATGCCCTCCTTCCAGAAAAGCATGTGACAGTCTTGCACAAAAAGCCAATACAATCCAGACTTCATCATTGCTACGAGAAGAAACCGCTCCCGCCGTGAACACCGATGCTCTGCTGGGCAAAAGCTCAAGAGATCTGCAGTTTCCCAGTCTCATCCATGTGCAAAGGGCAAAACTCTGCTCCTGCACGGGCTGGGAGGAGCTGTGTGTGACTCACCGTGAACTTTGGCCATTTGCACAGAAAAGTCAGTCCCTACCCGAGCTGAATCATCCCATTTCCACTTTGCTGCATCTGCGGCCACCTTGAGGACATCCTGGGATGTGTCCTGCTGGGGCCACGGGAGCAAACCCAGCCTTGAACCCACAGGGAGTCTTCTGGGGTGTTGGAGACCAGGTTATTCAAACCCTTGGGGGGTTTCTGTGGGGAACAGCAATTCCTAACCTTAAACGTTCAAATACTGGTCAATGAGATTAAATAAAGGAAAAGCCCATTTCTTGGGCAGCTCTTCCACCTGCTTTCTTTCTAGCTTTCTGCTGGACACCTGCATGATGGTGTTACCATGCACGTCCTCGTGCTCCCACTGCTTGGGCATTGCTATTCACAGCTTTCATCCTTCGAGCAGTCCTTATAACAAATGCTCAGTGTTCAAAACCCCATAGAGATGGCTAATGGAGATTATCAGGTCATCTTTCTTTGTCTTCTCTCCTTTCCAGCTCCAGTTCCCTCTGGTAATGGCCAATTTTACAACTATTAATATATACAAGTAACCCTTAAATTAGAAGATCCTCCGACAGGTGGCTGCATAGCAAAGGATTTGCTTAATCCAGTAACAGGAGTGGTGCTGGCTGGAGACCCCCGGCAATGTCAGCATTAACTAAAAGAGAGCAATTCTGCTATTGGAAAACACAGGCAGATGTTTTCTTCACCAAAACCACTTGTCCCACTATGATTCACATTTAAAACCACAATATTCAAGGCTCTTCTGCCCTTTGCCAGCGCAGGATCCAGGCAGCACTGCTTGAGAGCCTCTGCACCACTGAGTCAGAAGAGGGAAGTGATGCCCAAACTGGGAACCACTGGTACATTTGCGGGTCTGTTCACTGCAAAGGGAGACTTGGCCCTGAGCAAGACACAGAGCTACTCACAGAATTAATAATATATTGTGCAAAATAAATAATGCATCAAAAAAGAAACTAGCCTGGACTGACGAGGTGCAGCACAGGGTGCATTAGTGGAAAGCTCAGCCTGGAGAAGGGTGGTCCTGCCTCGGAGGCCGGATGCAGCCTCGCAGCATCTGGGGCTGCTCAGAGATGCACCATGAGGCTGCATTTCCTTTGTGAAAGACCAAGAAGTAAATAGGGCAGTGGCACACGTGTGCCTCCCAGGGACACATTTTTCCACTAAAAATAGTCCTGCTTGGAAATTTGGGCTGGGCTGGGCTGTGAGGAGGGAGGGCTTGGAGGGTTTGGAGGGTCCCAGGACCTGGGTGAAGGTCCCAGGCTGACCACATGTGCTGGCTCACTCCTCCCAGCATGAGCAGACAAGCCTGTAGCCATCCCTTTGAACATCACCTTGGAAGGAGGGGGCTCCTGCCAGCCTCTGCCGTCACTTTTCTGTTCCTTGAATCACAAAATATGAAGAACCTTTTCATCTCTCCACCCAGAGAGGTGGTGGAGTCACCATCCCAGGAGGGGTTCAAAAACCATGTAGCCGTGGCACTTGGGGACATGGTTTAGAAAACCTGGGGGTGTTGGGCTGGTGGTTGGACTTGATGATCCTGGAGGTCTTTTCCAACCTTAATAATTCTATGATTCTATGATTCTATGATCCCACTGTTCTCCCCCACAAAGCTAACCTGATCATTTTCTCTCCTTCTGGATCCTTCAGATGATGTGCATTGAAGGGAGCGAGAAATCCCAACGGCGCTCCTCAAAGGAGGACAACATCTCTGGGCTGCCTCCGCAGCAAGCCCAGTGAAACAGGAAGCCTTGCAGACTTGAAAAACAGGAGAAAACATCTTTCAGTCCAGAAACTGGTGAATATTAAATCCAAACGTGCTGCTGCCACCATAATGAATTCATCTTGGAGTGCGTTGGGTGAGAGGATAAGTACATGCAAAGTGGGGATGATATCCTGGCAGCCGCGTGCAGCTCATTAAATCGATTGGCGGGAGACAGTGTGTTTCATGCAAAGAAGTTTAATTTCTGTTTGGGCAGACAGATGCTCCGAGGTATCTCAGCGCGCCACAGACTGTGTTCGTACTCTTGGCTTATCCAAAACAAGCGTGGATAGTTTTATCTGCGAGTCAGTGGTGACTCAGACATTGAGATGCTGGATTTTTTACAGCTATCTTACAAGGAAAATACAGAAAAGAAGTTTGAATGCTTAATAAGAGTTGTCAAATAACTGTGAATCCTAGCTAAGGTAATTTCAAATGTATTTATGCAAGCTGTATACTGTATTTTGTGTCTGCGTAAACCTGTGTGAAGATATTGGTGTTCCAGCTCAAGCTATGAGCTGGATTAGTTGAATTACTGTAACACTAGAACATATTTCTTGAAGGCCTCTTGTTGCTTGTCAATGAGATTATAAAAATAAACCAAGCTTGAGAAATCTGAGCATTTGGATAGATTTTTCTGCCTCAAATAACCTGGGAGTGATCAAACAGTTTCTGCTAAACTTTTCCAGGATAACTCACCTCCAGCTTTGGACAACTGTAGACACCAGAAATTGGCTTGAGAAATATAATTCACAATTAACACGTTCATTGAAAAGATGGTCATTGAAAATTAAGTTCAATGTTGTGATGAAATTGAACATACTTTGCTGACAAATAGGGTTTAAAAGACACCACAAGTCAGGCTTAGCAACAATTAAGCTGGAGAGCATGGCATTTAATTTGCATGTTAGGGGATGAAATGGGATGCTAAGCGTGTCCCAGGCGCTGCAGCGGTGCTCAGCTGAGCGCGGCTGCAAACATGGCCCTTGGCAAGCCCTGAGAGCCTGGAGAAGCGCAAAGAGGTGGCACGCACAAAGTCATCCCTGGAAAAGGGCTCACAGCCCTGCCACCTACCTCCAGCTTCCTACAGGGGGGTCTGACTCCCCAGGCCATTTTTATTTTAAGATAACAAAAATGGGATGCTGAAAATATTCCCTCCATACATATGCACGTGCACGAGCTTTATGTTGCAAACTCCAGCAGGTTTGGCTTAGCTGAGCTCAGCTGCACGAGTTATGCTCTACAAAGCACTAGCTGGGGAGATGATAAGATGCACACCAGCAACGCACCACCACTATAAGAATAATAAAAGCCGTTCCCTGTAGCAGCTGGGTGTAAATTCCTGCGGTGTGGTAGCTCCTGCCGCGTACTGATTAGAAATGTATGAACCTTTGCTATGCACGCTTGGGTAAATTACTATCTTTTTGGCAGCAACTTTTCCAAACTTAACCTCCAGCTTAACCATCGCCAGCTGGGACTCTTGTTGACATTCAGGGTGGGGATATGATGCAAAAAACCCAGGGTTCTTGCTTCAAACCCACAACCCAGCCCCACGGAGCACTTTTGGGAACACCACATAGGAAACCGTCATCGGGGATAAATTCAGTTTTCCTCTGCAAAAATTTCTGGCCAACGAGTGCTGCGGAGAATTGCAGGGGCTGCGCTCGGTGTTATCAGGGCACATTATCCCCATGGGAAGGCTGGAATTATTTTTCTCAGATTGTTTCAACCTGTTCATTACTTTTAGTGAATTTTCAGGAATATTTATGCTGCTGCTGAGTGGAACTGCGGTAGCTTTTGGTTTGTGTATCCAAGAATAGCATATAAAGTAATAAAAGCGATTGTAAGGTAACACTGCTTTTGTTGAGCAGAGTTGTATTATTTCTGTAAAATGTTTTTATTCTATTTTTGCCTTCAAATGGAAGTGTTTGTTTTCTATGCCATTACTCTTCTATATCATTTTATTTCACTGCGATGTTTGAAATATGCATGCACGACTGCTGCTGTGATTTCCACCTTGAATGAGCTTTTTATTGGACTTCTCCTCTCAAGTGCTGTTAAATCACCACAAATTGGAGTCTTCAAAGTACTTGGTCAGAAAATAGATTGAATCATTTATTTAAAAGACTTCCCAAAGAGAAGGATTATTTCCATTTTTCAGCAGAGCCTCTGGTTTACGCATGACCTCGAGCTCAAGAAAACAGATCTCCAGAGATGCCTTGTTTTTAGACAGGGGTCTGGTAGTCTGAAGAATGCAAATATATTTTTCAGCTAGCAGAGCAGGAGGGATTGATATGTAGATATTGATGCTACACAGGCCATGAAAGCTTGAGGGAAGAGCTTTATTTTTTTCTCCTTTCAATTCATGTGATTCCTAAACCTCTTCTCAAGGACAAAATCTTTCAATGCAAGGAAAGAACTGCCATCATCTTCTTGTTAAAAACCAATTGTGTCTGAAAACGTGCAAGAAAAAAGATTTTAAGGATAAAATTTAAAATTGGAACAGGTTATACATGAGGTGCTGATAATCTCACGCTGCATCGTGCCACTCAAGGCACCCCCGCAGCGTCTCCCTTTATCAGTTTTGCATGAATAGATAAATCTTTCTAAACAAATACGGAATTAAATAAGTGTTGGAGCTGGTTGTGAGTTCAAGAAACTGTCTGAATGTACTCGCACAGAAGATGTTTGAAAGGAACATTTTCTTGGATTGTTTCCTTGAAACTATCTGAATAGAAGTCTTTGTGTTGCTGAACAAGTCTTCATAAGATCACATTAATTTGGGAGTTTGGAAAGCTCAGCTGACTGCAGCAAAGCAAACAAGAGCCGCTCACCACGCAATGAAACGCCTGTGCCCGTTCGTAAACTCCTCATGAACGATGGCACATGCATCTCTATTTACTATTGATTCGGGACCATCAGACACCCTTATTCCTGATAAATTAAAACCAAACACAGGTGGATACCCTTCAAAGGCTTTATGTCCACTGAAAGGTGAACAGGTCAAAATCTGTGTGCTGAGGGTTCTTCCAAAACGTATGGTTTCATGAAAGCAAAGATTTCTCTTGGGGAAAATATCAGTTCCAGCCTAATACTTATGCATTTTTTGCTGCAGGAGATGTCAACACAGCCATTTTTACTTAGCTTTTATCTGAAACGTCATGCTGTTGCAGTTGTTCAAAACTGGAGTCTGAGGACGTGTAAGAACTGTTGTTTGCGGTGATTGAGGAGAAGAATCAGCAAAATGAGGAGGATGCTGCACACGCTCGCTGCCTTAGCCCATCCAGAAAAGGCCTGACAGTTGCACATGGACATTCGGTGGGAACCAGGCTGAGGATGTCACGTGGATGTTTGGTGGGAACCAGGCTGAGGATGGCACGTGGACGTTTGGTGGGAACCAGGCTGAGGATGTCATGTGGATGTTTGGTGGGAACCAGGCTGAGGATGGCACGTGGACGTTTGGTGGGAATCAGGCTGACGATGTCACGTGGATGTTTGGTGGGAACCAGGCTGAGGATGGCACGTGGACGTTTGGTGGGAACCAGGCTGAGGATGGCACGTGGATGTTTGGTGGGAACCAGGCTGAGGATGGCACGTGGACATTCGGTGGGAACCAGGCTGAGGGTTGCAGGTGGACGTTTGGTGGGAACCAGGCTGAGGGTTGCAGGTGGACAACCACCAGTGGGGTTCCCATAGCTCAGCACCCTGCCCAGCAGTGTTTCGCTGTTGGGAGAGGGTATTTGGGGAGCCAACTCCTGTCCTCCAGGGAAGAACGCCAGCAATGATGCAGTCCCTCTTGTGCCCAGTGCACCTTTACAGCCCCATGGCAATGCTGCAGTGGGAAAGTCTCATTTAAAGCCGCCTTTGAAGTTTTAAGTTATTAGATTTGCCTGCTTTAATGTTATGGCTCTCCTGGCTGTGTGGGGTACAGGAGTATGGGCATCATTCACAGCCTTCTGGGACTCTCTAGCTAAAAACCACCAACATTATTTGCTGTTAAGGACGGTTAACATTGAACTCCACAAGCTGACATTACACAATAAAGCATCAGTGTCTTTTTATTAAATTTCCATGTTATTTCTTTCCATTAAGTCTTAAAGGCCAAGTTTAAAAATCTCTTTTCTTTATCTTATACAGGCCTCCTTTTTCTGCAAGTACCAGAAACATAAACGCAGATTATTTCTCCCTATGGCAGGATTTAGTAAAATTAGTAAAAAAAAAATACTGAAAATGATGGGCAGGTGCAGCGTCTCAATCCACTGTACGTATTTATGTGCTCGTGAAAAAAAAATAATTAGGGGGGTATTTAGTGCAATTGGATGTAAACCCCTTTACACTAATAAAAGCAAAGTGGTGTGCTGGAAACACAGGAAAATGTGGCATTGCTTGGGATGGCTTTCGGTGGCACACTGAGATATTATTATTACAGTTGCACTTCGCACTGTTCTCCAGGAGTCATTTTCTATTAAAAATATCAGTTTTCTCCAGCCTGTAATTTAGCCAGAGACAAGTGCTGGTTTTCCTCTGGAAGAGCAAACAGCAGTCCTTGTGTTAGTGCTTCTTGATACAGAGATCACGGGTCAGAGTTAAACCTTGTTGGAAGCGGAAGGGAAATGGTTTTCCCGGTGCCAGATCCAGGTGCTCCTACTGGTGTCTGAGGTGTTTAAGGCTGATGAACTGAGCATGGTTAATGGTCAGATTAAATACGCTTCCGTGCATATCTCAAAAGTGCAAATAATTGTTTGCACCTCTCGGAAAATTAATATCAAGATCAAGTATGATAATTTTAATGTGAAAATATTGCCCCACTTTATATTAAAGGCAGTTGAACTACAATCACCAGAGCTCTGGGTGAGTTTGCTGTAGTTGGGGCTGTTGCAAAGGCTCATCTTAGTATAGTTCAGATGGTTTATTAAAGAAAAAAAGGTATATTTAGTAAAATTTTGGTTTAGACCCGTGACACCCATTTTACTCACACTCACATTTCTAACTCACCAGGAGCAAACAGCAGTTTTTCTAACACTGTTAGAAAGTTCAGATCTGTTTCCATATCCTTTCAGACTCCTTATCCTATTATAATTAATTAAGGGCTGATTAACTGTTATGTCTTTTATCGTCTCTTTGTCCCAGCTGCAGTCAGGAGAGACGTCTGGGGCGGTGTGGTCAGCGTCGCCACGGCTGGGCGTGAAGCCACTGGCACCACGGGAGGTCCCACCGTGTCATCTCCTTGGGGTGGCCTTTCACTAGACCCCCAGCAGGAGCCTGCTCACCTCTGCTGAGATTTGAAATCTTTTGGGGGGTCTGTGAGCTCTCCTCCCTGCCAAAGGGGAGCTGAGCAAAACTAGGCAAGAGCACCCTTGAGAGCCATCCATCCACTTCTCCATCCATGGGATAAAGGTTTGTAGAAATGCCAAAAATGCATTTTTTGAAAAAAGGAAAAAATGTTATATTTAGAATTTGTTGGTCAGAAGCAGCTTTGTCTCACCCAGATAAACACAAAACTGGTTTGAGAGATGAGAGGGATGGAAGTTGCAGTCCTCTCACCTGACCTCTTCCAGGCGAACAGTGAAAAACCTTGCCTGATAAATTTATCATCATGCTTACAATGTCGGTTTGGGCTATAGACATCTCTTCTACAGCAAAACCTGGCGTGGCTTGCCCAAAAACACTAGGGAATTGACTCAGGGTCTCAACTACCCTCATGACTGAAGACTTGTGTCTCCAGTAACCGGAGCATGCCCAGCTTCCAACTCCAACCATCGGGCTTTGTTATTCCTGTTACCAGCCCTCCGCAGGGTTGTGCAGCATCCCTCCTAAATCCGATGGGGACCTTAATGGTCCTCACCCAGCAAAGGCTTTTCTCGAGGCTTGGCGGCTGGCAAATAAAATCAATAAAAAAGCAAAGGGTTTACCAGGTTGTGGGAGGGAATCGGTGACCTTTGCCGTGCAGCCCCCTGCGATCGCCTCCCCCCGTTCTGTGAACCCCAGGGTCAAACTGAGGCTTTTAAGAAAGTTTAAAAGAAAGGATACAGCATCCAGGATGGGTAATTTTTAAAGTGTTGGGGTCATTCAGAGTCAAATTTGTGTAATGAGTGCACTAGAAATGGAAAGAAGAGATTAAAGCCCTGTTTGTCATGTACAGAATTGCTTATCAGCCCTTCCCAGCTGAGCCCGGCTCAGATTAAAAATGATCTGAGAGAACAGGGGCTGACTGCAACCATGGGTCTTCCCTTCCAGGCTAATTATAAAGTGCATATTAAACACGAGGCCGACGATGGAGCAGCTGCAAAGGTCTTTATCTATATTAAGAGACTGTCCACCTACATAATAGGAATAATTATTAAGAAAGGAAACTTAAAAAGGAAATTGCACATAATGGCACATTATACATTTCCCTAATCCCACGCCTCTCTGTAACAGCACACACTGCAGCACGGCTTTTGTCTGCTTCTTGGGGCGATGCTGCGGGGCTTGTCCAGCCTCGCTGGGTGCTCCTCAAGGCTGCAGCCCTGCTTCTCCACTCCCGCCAGCAACCCAGGAGGAACAACTCTTTCCAATATTGTTTTCCAGCTTTTCTTTTATTTTCATATGCGATATTCCTAACCAAAGTCAAAAATTGGGGCTTGAGCACTTTTTTTTGCTCGATTTTTAAGAGATCCTTCAACAGAGAGCATGCAAGGGCAATGCACTGCCAGCTCTCCGGGTCCCCTGGGTCCTGCAGTTCAGAGCTGCCAATCTGTCCAAAGGGACACTAAAAACTGAAGGCTCTAATTAATGACAAATTAATATATTACCCTCTCAGTCCTAGAAGACGTTACCAGTCCTGGACAATCAATGGAGAGAAAGTTGTTGAAATACAGTGAAAAAAAAAAGCCTGCAAGAAGAGGGAGCTACACCCTTCTCTTTCCTACCTGTTCTAGGCATTTTGGGAGCCCGCTGACCCTAGCCCCTGCTTTTCCAAGGGGCTGCATGCGTGTGGGTGGGGATGCTGCTGGTTTAAAAGCCTGGGCACTGCTGCACCCACTATATGTGTTAAGAAGCACAGTTTATGCTAGTGGGTCCCAGCCCTCTGGTTCATGCCTGTGTTTGGCCCCACATCACACAAGGACAGTTTGACCTCAGCGATGTTTTTGGGCAAGGGTCTCAGAGAGGCCCAGGGGCATATTCTGCAAGAACAAGCAAAAGAGGGTCTTGCAGGGTAAAAATTAATTTCTGCTGCATTGCACCAGGATTCAGATTTGTTTCAAGGCAAATGTGTCTCCGAACAGTGCTATTCAGCTCACCTCCATCATCTGGGGGAGAGCAGCTGGAAGTAGGATGAATTGCACATTGACACAACATGTTCTGCAGAGCAAATGGGGATGGACTGGTTTTCCCAGGTCTGGCTCTGCTGAGTTCCCATCTCCATCCCATCTGAAGTACATGTTTGTATTCTGAAGTCTGGTTTTGCCCAGATGCCTTTGCCACAGATCTCCCCGTTCCTGCGCGGTTGGGTGTGAAGGTGCATGTTCGCCTTTGCTTCTCTTCCCCTGCGGCATAAATCAGGAATGGGGCGGGAGGCGAGCGAAGGCAGGGAGGGTGGCAGAGCCGTAATGGACGCAGGATTTATTGCACTGCTTTGCACTTCATCCCACGAGCTTTGCCTCCATATATGGGATGTGATAGGACCTGAGCCACGAAGGGAAATGTTTCAGCTAGCTTTAGCTTCTCCTTCTTCATGGTCCGCCTGGATTTACATTCCTCTGGGGCTGCTCAGCAAAGACCTGTGCCACATAGCCCTGATTTCTGCCCAAAACCAGGGTGGCAAGGAGCCACGGGAGTCCCCATGAAAGGTGAAGTGTCCTGGGGAGCCCCAGTCCAGCTGCTGTGGGGCGGTTTCCCGGAGCAGCTGTCTGCTTGGGGTGGCTTTCCCCAGGTGGCTGCAGCAAGAATGGCTTGTTTGCCTAAACTGAAGGGAAAAAAATGTTGGTTTGTTCCCATGAAAAAAAATACCAAAACAAAACACAACAACAGCGAGACACGGCTGTGGGAGCAGGCAGTGCTCCCATCGCATAAGCCCACTCACTTTGTCCAGGAAGCTGCTGAGGCCAGGTTTCCTGCTGCCTTCTGCATGGATGTAAAGGAGGATGCTCTGCTCCTCCAGCCAGCGCCGGAGCACGAACATGCTCCAGGGCCAGATATGGACCATCAATGTGCTCAGATGACTCTTGGGCACCCCCCGCCCAGGACATTCCCATCCCCGGGATGGATGGACAGTGTTTGCTCTCACCACTGCCCTCAGACGCCTCAGGGCTTTTGGACCCCCTGGGCCAGGAAAGGCAGCCCACGCTGCAGACATTTCTCCCTACTGCCAAAGCAATTAAAGGCAATTTAAGCAGCCCCGTGTGAGATGTGACCCAGCATGCATGTTGCAGGATAAGCATTTAAAGAAACAGCTCTGGGGTCATTCTCCAGTCTGGAGAAGAGGAGGCTGAGGGGAGACCCTATCGCTCTCTGCAACTGCCTGAAAAGAGGTTGTGGTGAGGGGGGGGTTGGTCTGTTCTCCCAAGTAATGAGTGATAGGACAAGAGGAATGGCCTCAAGCTGTGCCAGGGGAGGTTTAGGTTGGATATTAGGAACAATTTCTTTACTGCAAGAGTGGTCAGGCCCTGGACCAGGCTGCCCAGAGAGTGGTGGAGTCACCATCCCTGGAGGGGTTCAAAAACCGTGTAGACGTGTAGACGTGACGCTTCGGGACATGGTTTAGGGGACATGGGGGTGTTGGGTTGGCGGTTGGACATGATGATCCTGGAGGTCTTTTCCAACCTTAATGATTCTATGGTTCTATTTGCAGTCCCTGGCCATTGCTTCATCACGCCAATGTGTTTTGGGTGTCTCCAGCACCAAACTCCACACAGTAGGATTTGCCCCAAAACTGCTCCTGAAACCTAGAAAATATGCTTTTACCTGAACCAGAAAATGTATTACTAGACTACAAACTCTGCAAGTACTGATCCTTCAATCCTGAGTGTTGACAGTCCATGAACAGGGTAAAACTGGACTCGTGATGGGAGAGCAGTGACGGGAACTGGGCATCACCAGTGCTGTGTCCTTTAGAAGCAAAATTGCCAAATCCCTGTCTAAGACAAGAATAACTTATTCCTGCTCTTATGTGTGGCACAGACGCACCTACGCTTCCACTGGCCTATGTACCTGTACATATATGTCTTGACCATATATAATATATATAGTATATATTTATATAATATATAGCAAAGTATACATTCAGTTTTGTATCTGTTTTCGATTTATCCGTAGATCACTATATTCCCTACACTGCGACAAACCTTGCTACCAAAATTTTCACAGCTTCCCCCAAAAAACCCAAATCGCACTGTCGTATGTTCATGTAAAATATATAAACTGTTCTAAGCAAACAAAAATGTCTTTTCAAATGTCCCATAAGTGGTGACCCTGCTCAGCATCAGGGGCCGAGGCAGGAGCAGCAGGGCCCAGAGGCTGCCCTGCCACCCATGTTGCTTTGCATGGTCCAGATTTGCACACATAGAGGGCAAAAAAAATACATGACGCTTTCTAGAATATCTGTAATTTCTAATATTTCAGTAAAAATAGCCCACCAACCTGACTCATATGGCACAGTTCCTCAGTTTTGTCTCGACGTCAGCATTTGCTGGGCTCTTTTTGCTAGAAACACTTTATCCTTTCCTACCCCTACCCTGGAGTATCAGCATATTGCTGGGGTCCCCCAAGGACCCCATTCCCCACCCCTAGGTACACCCTGCAGCATCGAAGCCACGGCAGCAGCGCTTCAGGATGCCCTGCTGCAGCAGGGAGCGTGCAGCCTCCCTGGGGTCCCCTGGTCCCAAAGCTGCTAAGTGGGCTGCGACACCAGCCTCTTTGCTCCCCTACTCCCACCGGTGCCTAAAACCCAATGAATTAGCAGAAAAAAAAAAATCTAAATATCATGCTGCACAAGCAAACATCAACCGCCACTCGTATCTGATGTGCACATCGCCAAAAGGAAACTTGCTTGGGTTTGCAAAAGCTGTGAAAGAGGGAACTGGCCTAAAACTGCAATATTTATACAGTCTTGTTCATATATCCTCTGCTGAAACCAGACCAAGCCCAGGGGGATTTTCTTGGCAGACCCTGTATTGCAAATGGCAGATTTATTGGCGCGGAGTGAAGCAATCCCAGGCTATCAGTGCCTGCACAGTATCTCCAGCGTGAATTGAAAACAAAAGATTTGATTGTCTCTGTTTATCTGAAATGATTTATAAAACAGTTTTTTCCTTGGAGCTGGGGGAAGAAAAACATTTGTGTTCTTATCTGAGATGTCCTTTTTTTTTTTTTTAAGTAAAAAAAGGTCGCGTGGTTGAAGCGAGTATCAAGGCAGCGCTGGCTCTCGTTCCCCCTCCCTGTGCCCACAGGTAGAGCCGTGGTGGGGGAGTCCCCAGCCTGGGCACGCTCGGCACCTGGCATCTCCATCTGGGTCATGTTTGCAGATATCAAGCCAATGCTGATCCAGAACCTGCTGCAATTAATCAGAAGTTTCCTAATGAGCTCGTTACGCTGTGGAGCACAGCCCTGCTGCAACCAGCACGTGCATCCAGGCGGGCAGGAGGGTAGGGTTATGCACAAGGGATGTGGATGCACTTTGCAAAATGGAAATGTCTTCTGCTTTTTCTCACTAAAATGAGAAATCAGATGTAATTGTGATCTTGGTTCGGGGATCTCAGCCCTGGCAGCTGCTCCGGCATGGCTTTGGGGGGGTCTCAGCACACCTGGGTGGCTTTGGCAAACAATAGTCTATGGGCCAAAAGCTGCAAAACCCAGCAGGAAAGGAAATTACAGCATTCATACCAAGGACAGTTAAAATAACTTGCTAGTAGCAAACATCCTGGAGTCCCTGCATGTGGAAGAACATGTAATTGTCTTTAAGGGGAATTGTTCTCAGGCTGGTGTAAGAATGAAGAATGAAGCTGGTGCCTGCAATGGGCTCACCTGGCCAGGCTCTGTCGGTGCCAGCGGGAATGCCAGAGGAGCTGGCAAGAACCGGAGGTAAATTATTAACATACAGCTGATAATGTTCCTTCTCAGCTGGCAGACGGTTGCTGTTTGTTTATTTTCCCTGAGCACAGGCTAGTGAGAATATTTATTCATTTATTTTTTTATGGTACGTAAATCTTAGCCCTATAATGTATCTGACAGGCAGCCGGCAGCCCCGAGAGGCTCACCCTACAGCCATACCTCCCGCACAGACTGCCCTGCCTATTCCTGCACCATCTCCACACCACCTTACCGTTGAGTTTACACCTGAAAAAGGGATGACAGAGGTTAATTAGGTAATGGGCTATTAGCGCTGGTGATAAGCTGTTGAAGAACATGTATGGAAGCCCCACCATGCAGCCCCAGGGCTTTGCATCAGGCCACAAATTCAGGCAAGACCTGGGAAGGTTAGCACAAGAAAGGGTGATGGAAATATTGGCTGTGCTGCACCACAGCCTCCCTGTATTCCCCCTGTATCAAACCCTGTGGTTTCACAGTGGTGTTCCTCAGCCTTCCTGAGATGAGTGCAATTCCCAGCAGGTGACCTGCAGCTGCTCAGCTCTCCCTGCCTGGATCTGGTCTCAAAACAGGATTTAATGCATCAGCCCAGCTTAACATCACCACAAAAAAAGATCTCTCTGAAGCAGACTTGCTTGCGGGGTACACATAGCAGATTTATACCTGTTAAACCCAGACACATCCCCTTGCCCTCACACTAGACATGTCCTTCAAACTCCTTTTTATTGCCCACACAGAGCTCCAAAAGCAAATCACTACATTTTGACTCATCTCCAAAACTGCTGAGGGGCAGCCAGCGCTGCCCTGGGCAGGCAGAAGCTCAGTGGGCAGGCCAGCCCCTTGTGCAAGGGGCATGCATCTTCTTCCCCGGCTCCCACGGGGCATCGGGGCTGCACTGGCATCGCCACAGCCCCTGGCCTGGGTGGGCAGGGATGGTCAGATTGTGTTTCCTTCCTCCAGTGAAAAGCTCTGTGTCTGGGGAAGGGAGGATCCTTCCTTCCTTCCTTCCTTCCTTCCTTCCTTCCTTCCTTCCTTCCTTCCTTCCTCCCTCCCTCCCTTCCTTCCTTCCTTCCTTCCTTCCCTCCCTATGTGTCTGGGGAAGGGAGGATCCTCATTTTCCTTTTCCTTTTCCTTTTCCTTTTCCTTTTCCTTTTCCTTTTCCTTTTCCTTTTCCTTTTCCTTTTCCTTTTCCTTTTCCTTTTCCTTTTCCTTTTCCTTTTCCTTTTCCTTTTCTTTCCTTTCTTTTTTTGCTGTGCTTTCACAGCCACATATTCCTGGTGTTGCAACAGAGCAAAACTTGCATTGCTTAAAACGTCCTCATCCCTCCCCAGGGGCTGGCAGCTCCATCCCCCGGGGCGTGCACCCTGCTCAGTCCCCATCCTGCCCCGGAGCCAGGAGCCAGCCGGGATGGAGGGACACACACCCCAGGGCTGCCACTGTCGGCCCCTGGGAGGAATGAGGACATTTTAAGCAATGCAACTTTTGCTCTATTGCAACACCAGGAGCACCTGCAGGATACGCACCTTTTGGGTCTCTGCAGTGTGCCTGTGACCCACTGTGTAAGACCAGGAGGTGGTCCTTGACCAGGAGGTGGTCCTTGATGGTCCTTCTTTGGACCATACACGAAGGGTCTGGAGCACAAGTGTGATGGGGAGCGGCTGAGGGAGCTGGGGGGGTTTGGTCTGGAGAAGAGGAGGCTGAGGGGAGACCTTATCGCTCTCTGCAACTGCCTGAGAGGAGGTTGTGGTGAGGTGGGGGTCGGTCTGTTCTCCCAAGTCACTAGTGATGGGACGAGAGGAAACGGCCTCAAGCTGCGCCAGGGGAGGTTTAGACTGGAGATTAGGGAAAATGTCTTTATTGAAAGGGTTGTCAAGCATCAGAACCGGCTGCCCAGGGAAGTGGTGGAGTCACCATCCCTGGAGGTACCTAAAAGATGTGTAGATGTGGCACTTCAGGACATGGTTTAGTGGTGGGCTTGGCAGTGTTAGATTAACAGTAGGACTTGATGATCTTAAGGGTTTTTTCCAACCCAAATGATTCTATGATTCTATAAGCTCGATGCTTTATTTCATGCAATTTTGCATGATGAAAACTGTTAACAGAAACACAGGGAAGTTTCTGAATTCGGCGAGGAAGGAAGAACGGCTCTTTTGCAGCCGTGTCCTGGCCAGCTGCTGAAGCTTCACATAACACTGCGCTCGCTCCAGCAGGATTTAGCTAATGGAAGGCTGAAACCCTGTTCGAGGTTGGGTTTTTTTCTTTGGGGTAGCAAAACAATGTGAAATGCGTTGGTGGATGGAGGTTTATTTGGTTTTAAGGTGGTACCCGTTTTGAATCTGTCGTTCTTTTCCAGCTAATGAAAGGTGAGAAATACCATGTGTTTCTTCATAAAAGTAATGCATTTGCCAAAAATTGAATAAATCCCATTAAAAAGACAGACATGAATAGACCTCGTGTGTAGATCTCTGTTCTGGCCTTGCTCAAGTGCTTATTTTTATGCTTTTTCCTGTCCCATGCTACTTCTACCTTTAAAATACCCTTCCAAAAACCTCCTTCTGCCCACCCCACAGAAGGCAGACACTTTCTATGAATTCATTAGCACCGTGTCACTTCTGAAAACGAATTACCAGTGCACGTTATTACCTACCCTGATTCGCTGTAACCACGTTCAGTTACAACCCAGCATCTTTTTGTTGCCTTATGATCAAAGTCCATTTTCTTGAACAATCCCAAGTAAAAACTTCCTCTTCAAATATATTTCTTTTTGCAAAACATCATTGGCACTCTGCCTCCAGCCCTCCTTGGCACGGTCTTGAGGCAGGGACAAGGGATAAGCCATGTCCTCAGCCCATCCTCATGCTGCAGAGGTTGGAGAGGTGTCTCACAGGTAGGGTAAAGCTACTCCGAATGTCTCCCCAGCATCATATGAAAATTGATGTTCAGTGCAGAAAAACACAGGAGAAGAATGTCAGGAATGGTTCAAATTAAAACATTACTGAAAACACAAGGTAGTTAAAAGCCAAGTTTTCCTTCCGACTGTATTCACTCATCATAAAATGTTTGTTTCTGAAGCGGGCTACGTTTTTAATGAAAAGCAGCCAAAATGCCAAAGCCCTGGAAACGTGGGAAGCGCGACGTGGTACAGAGCAGCTTCGGGGCAGTAGCAAAGCCCCCTCGCTGGGGAGCTCTGCCTTCTAGAGTCGGCAAAACCCTCCACATGCTTCAAACCCAAATGAGCAGGTGCACGTAACTCCTTTCTGTGGCTCCAGAAGGTGAATCACACACCCTTGACCACAACTTTTTCCCCTTTGCTCATGCTCGTGCTCAGGGATGCTCAGGAGCACCCATACAATTTAGACACATGGTCATATTTGCATGTAAGTGGCCTCAAATAGGATGTTTATCCCAAAATAACCACCTGAGCACATCACGATGTCCTTCGTGTCACTGCTACTGACCCTTCACAGCCATCTCCATCTCCATCACTTCTATCTGGGTCAATGGTTCCCACTCTCTGGCCAGGGACACCACTGCTGAAGCTCCCAGGTGGTCCCTGCCACTCTCCCTACCTGTCTTGTCCACGGCTGGGTTATTTAAGATATGCTCAGCTGCCTGGAGAGGGGCTTTTGTATCCTTCTATGTTCAGGAGAGCGTACCGCCAGGATATCAGCGCAGAGGAATTACTCCAATGCCGTCTTCCAAATCCAGCGCTGAAGTCAGCTGTTACAATTAATTAGCTGTGTTGCATAATCCTGTTTTAAGTCCCTACTGATTCGGTGCTTCATTGGAAATCTAGTAATGTCCGCTATTGCCTCTTATCCTCAACTGCAGCGCAGATGAAAGCGGAGAAGAAGCAATGTAAGCGCAGCACGGACCAAGGACACGCATGATATGCTTTCTGGTGATAGCTTCCCAAATTCCCATTAAACAGGCCATAAACCCCTGGCCATGGGGAGCTGTCGGGGTTCTTCAATGCTGGGTTCTCACCAAGATTTTGGCTAACCCTTGCAGGGCAGGAGGGCAAGGATGCTGCTTGTCACCACCAGTGCAGTCACTGTTGTTTAAGGCAACCTGTGATTTGGTCACAGGGCTCAGCAAAATAAATGCCATAACACAAAAGTACGTTTCCCAATCCATCAAAAAACTCCTTTCCCAACATTTCTGTTTTGTAGGAACTGGTTTATAGAGCTATATTTTAACTCCACTTTTCTTCTTTTATTTGTCTAGCTATTGTGTTGTTTTATTGTGGGGTTGGTTTCCAAGTGAACTAAATTCTAGCTGGCTGCCCAGGGGTTTACTCATGCAGATATTTCTGTTGCCTACTGTGGCTCTGCCCTGAGGAAAGCTTTCCTGCATAAACAAGGATTTACAGGATATCAGACAGGTGAACGCACCTGAATTTGGCATCTCCTGGTATTTACGTTCATGCAGACCCTGCTTTGCATTTCAAATCACTCGTGGAGGGACCATTCCCAGTGTTACTCCCAGAAAGCCTCGCTCTGGCATAAGCCCTTAATCAGGCCTTTATTTGGCAGCACTGATTTTATTGCTGTTTACCAGATTTATTGCACTGCAAACATATTGTTTAAAGATGTTGGTGCTGCCCAACACTCCCTATGGGGGAAAAGCCTGTCATCCCCTGCGTGGCATCCCAAGGTGAGATGGACCCAGGCTGCGCAGCACCCACACCGTGCTGGGAACTGGATGCTTAACTATGTGCGTTCCATGATATTAAAAGTATGCCAAGCTTCCTTTCCTTACTGGGAATGAAGACCCCCCCGAAGCAGGTCCCAAAAGCTGTGGTGGTAGGAGAAGATGGGTCGTGATGTCCTGTGAAGGCAGGTCTGTGCCCGTGCCGGCACAGAGCATTAGCAGATGCTGAGCAGCTTGAGGTTGGGATGTCGCATCAAGAAACGGTTGTGGGCAAATAAGAGAGAAGGTTATAATCATATCAGGGAGCGGACACTGGTAATTCTGCTTGGAAAGCTTCATTTAAACCTGCCCTCACCTCCATGCTAAAATCAGCGCTTAGAAAACAGACATCGTGTCCCCCAAACTGTTTCTCCCCTAGACATCCTCCTCCCAGCACCTCGTTTCTGAAGCCAGAGCATCTCGCGGGTGAGGAGGTACCTCTCATAATCTGCAGTACATCATCGCTGGTATGTGCAGTGCCTTAGAGGCGAGGAACACTTTCAGCGGGGGGCTGATTGGGCACTTAATGCTTGCAAAAAAAAATCCCTACTCCAGGACACTTTTGCAAACCTGCTCAGCATCTTCCAGGCTAAGCATCACCTGCAGGTGGGAGCTGTGTTATTACCGAGCCGTGCTTAACCCTGACCCTGGCATAACTGAAGATGAAATACCAACACTGTATTAATGATGTCAGCTGAGTCTCAGGTCACACTTAACTGGATTTTAATATGGAGATGGGTCACAAAGTCTCTCTGACCTGAGCCTAAGAGAGATGAAATGAGATTTTTCAGGTTTTTTTATCCAGTATTTGCCTACCTGCGAAACCAAGCTGCCAACAGCCCAGACCCGCTGGCAGGGCCAAGTGTGGGTAAAACCTCAGTTATTACAGTGATTTCACTTTTATTAATGGCTACGAAACATCTCCATGAGCCCTGTGCCTCATATAACAAGACAGGCTATATCACAGAAGCACAAATACACATGAAAAGGTGAATGCGCTGCCCAGCTCCCCCAGCCTCCCCCAGCACCTGAATACATTTGCATAGGTGGCTGCATTCAGGTGGGTGTTTGTGCACATATTTTTGTAACTCATGGGTTTTTTCAGCCTTGGCTTTGCTATTGCATTTCTCTGAGGAGCAGCTCGAGCTGCTTGAATTTAATGAGATGATGCTGAGCCTTAGAAAAGCCAGCATGGGAAGATGTCTCAGGGAGCCTGTGTTCCCAGCTGTACCTGCCACAACTTTTTTTTCTAAACATGGCTTTTTACAAATGGCTAAGCTGTTGAAAACACAACAAATTCCAAATCTTTCCCATATGCTCGGGGTTGGTGCTACCATGACTCTCATTTCATTTTTAGTATGACTTTATTAAATATCCTGCTTAATTTTTCCTTAGTGAGGATGGTTTTCCGAGCTCTCCAGAGGAAAGCAAAGTATCAGGAATAGCCAGCAGCTCTTCCCAGCTGTGTGCTTTGCCTGGTTCCAGATGTGCAAATAAAAGAAACGCTGATGACAACGTGCTGTCCTAGCGCAGAGGAAATGAAATGCATGGCCCGTTTCCAAAACCCTGCCCTGGCCCTCCCATCATCCAGCACCAAAATCAATATTTGCATTTTAAGCCTTGCTTAATTTTAAAGATTAGGGGGTGGATAAAAGACAGAAAACTTTGTGGCATCCTTTGAAGTTGATTTATTGTCGTGGTTTAAGCCCAGCCGGTGACTGAGCACCACGCAGCCACTCTTTAGCTGTTCCCTTGGTGGGAAGGGGGAGAGAATCAGAAGTGTAAAAGTGAGAAAACTCATGGGTTGAGATAAGAACAGTTTAATAATTGAAATAAAATAAAATAGTAAAATAATAATAATAATAATAATAATAATAATAATAACAACAACAAAGGATAGCAAAGAATATACAAAGCAAGTGATGCACAACTCAATTGCTCACCACCCACAGACCAACGCCCAGCCAGTCCCCAAGCAGCATCCCCTGGCCAACACCTCCCAGTTTACATACTGGCCATGACGCCGTATGACATGGAATATCCCTTTGGCCAGCTGGGGTCAGCTGTCCCGGTTGTGCCCCCTCCCGTCCCGGCTTCTTGTGCCCCCCGCAGCCTCCTCGCTGGCAGAGCACGGGAGGCTGGAAAAGTCCTTGCTTTAGTGTAAGCACTGTTCATCAACAACTAAAGCATCAGCATGTTATCAACATTATTCTCATCCTAAATCCAAAACACAGCACTCTACCAGCTACTAGGTGGAAAATTAACTCTAGCCCAGCCAAAACCAGGACATTTATTTTAATGTGATACCTACAAGCACTCGCTATCTCCTTGCACATCATGAAAAAAGCCAGCCACGTGCCAGGTATAATGATGCTAAACCTGCCATGTACATGGAGTTAAACTTGGGTTTAACATACTCGTGATGGTGAAATGTTCCTGCAGAAGCGTGGGCAGAGGAGCAAACCACCGGCTATTTGCAGAGCAGGTGAAATCCACACTGCTCCAGCCAGGCTCCAGCTATCAAATTCCACCCCGTGCAGCCAGCAAAAGGAAGCAGAAACATAAAAACAGGTAGGAAACCACATAAAAAATCATTATTCCTGCCCATAAATGTCAACAATGAAATACAGAGGAGGGCAGGTGGGTAGGTTGAGGTGGGGAACACAGCAGGCGCTGGCCCCAAAGAGGGGGTCACTGTAGGGAAGGGGACAGGGGCAGCTGGTACCCAGCAGCGCTGGGTGCGAGGGACGATGGAGTGGCGCATCGCAGGGGAATAAGCATCCACAACCCAGAGCATCTGCAAGGCTGAAATTAGGAGCAGCACTTTCTTTGTGCAGGTTTAGGGACTCCCCTCAAACCCCTTTAAATTTTCACCCTTTGCCAGGAGGTTAAATCCCTCTTTGCTCTACCCCAACTGTCTGGAAACCTCAAATTTGGGTTACCCCAGGCTTCTTATTGCGACCACCAAAATTTACACCCCACTTAAAATGCAGCACTGAATTTGGGTCATTTGGACTCAAAGCCAGTGCTGGGTTATTCTACAAGACAGGAACAGGGATGTGGGTTAGGACAAAATTTTGCACGTGTGTTTTTTATACTGCTTCTTGCAGTGAGAGTAAAAAGCTTTGACTACGAGACGTGCTGTAAATGAAGGGGACTATTTTTTTTTTGTAGGAAAGGGAGGCTGAGCAGAACATGTAGAAATTGCAGAGACCTGCCCTGACACATCATTACAAGCGCTCCCTGCAAATAATATCCTGCGCGGGACTTTTTTCCCCCATGTCTTCTGGAAGCTCGTGGTGGGGAATTCAAACACTGGGGTTTCAAGAAAGAGGCATCCTCATCCTGCCCGTGCTTTCCTGGCTGGCAGTGGGGATTACGGTGCTCCCAAGCACTGTGGGGAGCCCCGGCCAGTGAGACGGAAGGCAGCGGGTACCAGCGCCGCTGGAGGATGCTGCCCTGTAGCGGTGCCTTAAACCGAGATGCTCTTCAAGGAGAAAGGAATGGCACCGCCTGCATCCAAGGGAAGAAGGAAGCCCGCTGGCTCTGCCAGCCACGACACACAAGTGTGTGATCCTGCCGTTGCCATGGTTATCTCTCCAAAATTATTGGTGAGCCAGGCAATTAGGCTACCACAATGCATCTAATTGCTTGTATATTTTCCAGCATGCTCTCCCCACTTTTTCAGTGGGGATTTCCACCGGCAGTGCTGAGGCACAGCTGTTTCCCCAGTCCTGCACCTTCCCCACCACCGGCCTTTGACAGCCCCCTCCCCGCGAGGAGCCTCCCAGGATAAATTGCTTAACTCCAGGTGACAGATGCTGCAATAAACCCGCTCCTAATTAGCTGATATCAGAACCCGCTCATTCATAAAATGTTGATATTACCAGGAGGACAAATGTGCTTCCTTTAATCGCAATGTATTATATTATGGGCTTAGAGCCAGCTTTTAATAGCTGCAGACTGGAACAACACTTGATATCGCCGGTGAAATCCTTCCTGGTGCACCTGAGGATGCTCAGGGTTATGCCGGTGGCACCGCAGGGATGACGACCTGTGCTGTGTAAGGACAAGGGGCAAAGAAGGACAGCACTGAAATCCTGCACCCCTCTGTGACCTCCGCAGACCCCAAAATCAGGGATGGAAGTAGCACCTTCCCACCTGCCAAGAATTTTATCCCCAGCACTGAAAATAGTCGTGCTGTAAAAAACCACCGCTCCTGAGCTCGGCGCCGGGTGCGCACAGGGTTAACGCAGCCTCAACACCTCTTTCAAGCCCTGGCAAGAGGGGATTTGAAGTGGAGCAAGGGGAGGATGTGAAAAGAGTTGGAGTTTCCACTGTCTCACATCATGCTGGAGAGAAAAGAACATCTTTTCTTAAAGCCTCATTTCATTGTGATTTTAATGAGCATTTCAGGTCAATTCTCTTTCTGCCTTTGAGCCAACTCTCTGGCTGCACAGCTGTTAGGGTACAAAATATTCAAGTCAGCTAATTTGAAATGAATTTCAGGATTTTTACATATTTCTTTAAAGACGACTTTCATGATCAGAGTTTAGCATCCATTTCAAACAGATGGGACTTCTGTGACTTCTGGCTGTTTTTCCTGCCAGCACAATACCTCCAGATTTCACCCGGGTGCATGAAAAAGGCTCGGGACACCACATAAAATACTAGTGAAGGCACCTATTCAGGTTGTAAATTTATTAAAAATAAATATTTTAGCAATGTTTAACACTAAAATTCCCAACCTACTAGAAAACCTCTGTGCAGTTACCTTTCCTCTCACATCTCCATCCTGTATAGGGTAAGGGCACCTGGAGAAGAGTTACCCTGGGAAATCCTCTTCCTCTTTGAAGGGGAATTTGCTGCAGGGTATCTGTATGTTCAGGAACATTTTTGATGGTGGTTTCCCCGCCGTGGGGTTTGGGGTGCTGGGAGCAGGGGGGGACCAGAGTCACCTGCATGGCTCAGGGTCCCTCCTGCATCCCGGTGGCAGCAGCATCCAGCTGCAAAGCTGTAGCATGGGGGCAAGGAACAGCCCAAATACATCTGCTTGAGCTACTTCCATTCATGGTAACGGAAAAATTAAATAAAATGTATGATTCGAGGCTGATTTATGGGCAGAGAAGGAGTTTTTGGGGTGTGTTGGTTTGAGGGAAGGGTTCGCCTGGTAATTCCTCTGGTAAACGGTGAGGAGGGATGCAGCCAGGCACTGGGATGTGCTGGGGAGACCAAGAAATGCAACAGCAGTGCTGCCCTCCTGAATAATGAATTCATGGAATCCCAGGAGAAATAGGGCTGGTGCTCCCTTGCACAGCTGGCATGTCCTGCCCTGCCTGCCTGCTCTGCCCAACCAGGGATGCTCTGGCTGCATTTCGGGCCCAGGTTTGCCTCACCGAGGGGTTCCCCCACTTTGTCTGCTCCCAGCCCCGTGGATTAACACATCCCCAAGAGCAAAAGCTCTGGGATGTAAATGAAAAGCTGGGCGATGTGGACATATTTCTTCTGGTCGTTGGTTCCGCGGTGCCAATCTTCTCCATTAGTGGGCAGGATAATAAGGGTAATGGCCACGCTCCACGTCAGGGCTGGCACCAATTACGAGCTGGCTCTTTAATACTACGACAGATATTGTTGCTGCTGTTATTGCTCACAAGCATTTACATGCCATCTATGCATCCTTCACCAGCCCGTGAGAAGGATAAGTAATCTGGCACATGTAAAAGGGTGCTCTTTGGAGGAAAGAAAAGCTCTAAATCCCTATGGCCAGTTCCACCTGACTGCTACATCTGGGCTCTTACGAGCCTGAATACGGATAATGCCAAAATAGAAGTTATTACTGTTCAATGTTGGCTTCGTGGTTTGGGGAAAAAAGAAATCACCTCCATGAACTAATCCATGGGTTGGCTAAAGGGCTGACTGAAGGCATTGGCTGCACTGCATCCCGTACAGTTTTTAGGCTGGGAAAGCAATGTTATAAAAACCTTCTGCTCCAACGGTAAAGGATGCACTGTCATTTCTGGACCGTCCTGTTATCACTTAGCTCCGTGCTGGGAGGTGGGACGTGTTCAGCCTGCGCCATGCTTTGCAAAGGCAGCGACACATCTGATGGACCAGGCAGTCTGACACCGCTCACTTTTGGAGATGTCTTGGCTTGAAAATTCGTTAAATATAAGCCATGGGAAATGCAAAGGAAGCAGATTTACTGTACGTACTGATGCTCCTAAAAGACTCAGCACAGAGGCATGAAAAGAGGGGTGTAGTGCCCACTTTTTTGGCTTGCAGCACTTGTGCACCCCGGATTCAGCAGCACCGACACCAGAGAGGGTGGAAACAACAGGGCTGGGGCAGGACACAGCAGCTGATTCCTCAACATCCCTGTTTTCAGCCATCACGTAGCAAGAGGTGATACCCGGCAGTGCAAACCCAGCATCCACAAGGCAATGTGGGGAGAAAACCTGGGGGAGTGACAAGAAAACCAATGTATTTTCCTTCCTGGCAATATTTACTTCATGGTAGCAGGATGAAATATGAAGGGGCAGCAGGCATGGGCTTTGCTTTCTCCTTTACTGCAGTAGGGTCTGGATTTCAGCTGCACAAAGCATTTAAATTACTTGTTTCCCACCCTCAGCATGGTCTCCATTAAAAATAACAACAGCCTGGTATTTTCATTTCAAGCCAACTTTGTGCAGCTGGGTTGGCACCAGGAGTTTTGCTGTCCAGATGTGGTGCTTCTCCTCCAGCCACCCAGCATCACTCCTGGAACCGCAGTGTACGTGGACAGACACACATCTGGGTGCTCCTGGGTGCGCAGCATCCTCCGGCCACCCCCGTGGTCCCAGGTTCGGGGGGATAAAGCACCCAGTGGGTGCCCCAGGTGCTGCCACGGCAGGCGGCCAGCAAGAAGGCACGTTGGTTTGTGAGCAATTAGAAGGAATTTGAAAGTGATCTGGTTTCCCAAACAAAAACCTGTTTCTAATTAGAGGTATATGTGTATCCTGGTAATGCCGAATTTTAAGCACCGTTTTCAAATGTTTATTGATTAATCATTATTATGGGAAAACACGAGCTCCCATATATAAATCTTTTGACAGGAGCTGTCTGTCAAAAATAATGATCCTTTTAAAACTCATGAATAAATAATAATGCAAATCTATTTTACACAAAATACATACTGCTTTCCATCCCAGCCCCTGGAATGAAATACAGTTATTTAAAATAATGACTCTACAATGCTTCAATAATGAGCTATTACTCATGTAATACACATGACACGTTTTTTCTGGCCTCTGGATTATTACTTTTTCAAATTAAAACATTACATTCCTTCAGTTTCTTCTATCCTAAATGCCTTGCTTATGACATTTCTTCCAGTAGGTTAAGGAGAAGATGGCTTAATCTGCCACAGAATCATATCACTTGGGGCACACCTCCCCACCGGTCTCCCAAAAGTGCTGTGGCACATTCAAAGCCCTAAGGCTACCAGAGGACTGAGAAAAAATTGCTGAGAAATGTTACTTTTGGGCCATTTAAAACACATGATTTGCTGCAAAGTGTTGAGTCAGCACTTTTGCTCGGAGCCAAGGTCTGCACGAGGTGGGAGTCTGACATCTGTAGGTATCTTGGCTTGAGAAGTGATTAACAAGACCCCTCCAAAAAATTAAATTTTATTAGTTTGCAAAGAAGTTATCTATGGGTTGTAGATTACTCTTGGAGGAGTAAGTCTCAATGCTGGTGTTCACCGAGGAACCTGGCTCGCGATAAATACATTTTAAGGATGCTCTTTCAGCTCTTACTTAACTATACAATAAAAACACCTCTGGTGGGGAGCTGTGGTAGTTCATATAGACCTTTAGATATTTTTAAATTATATTTTGAAGGCTGAATTTAATGCTTGCTGGTCCGTACCTCTGAAGCAGGAGGAGAGAATGGGGCTGGTAACACCATGGCTGGGAGGTTCCTCCTGTTTCCCAAGTGCATCGTCCCGGCATCCTCCAGCTGCCGGGGTCGGGGCACCAATCCTGGGGCCGTTTGCCACACTCCAACCAATATGAAGTATTTTTCCTTTGAAATTACAGTCAGCGAGAGGATAGCACAGGGCTTTCTCTGGTCCTTCACGTGCTCTCATGGCCTTTGGTAGGGGTGGCTCGTCACTGCGGTGCACGGCAGGAGAGGCAGCACAGGATGGATATGAATAGCAGTGGTTGGCGCTTGGTTATTGACAAAAAATAAAATCCATCAAGCCATAGCTAGAATAAAAATTGAAACACAAATGGGAAAAGAAAGGGGATTTGATAGGTACGTATCAGATGTCATGAGTTGAACACGGTATTATGCTGAGCTGAGTATTTAAAAGTGGTGCAGCAGCTGACCCAGCCCCCCTTGGCAACCAGGAAAAGGGCTGCAGGGAACCTCCTGATGGCCAGGGAGAGATGTGGAGGTTTGCCGGGGGTAAGAACAGCCTCTCCCCCCAGTCTCGGCCCTCCATGACCTCAGCAGCCAGGCTTGCCGTGCCCTCAAGGATGCAAATTTCCCCAGCAGCCAGTTCCTGGGAGCTACTAAATAAGAGACACACACTTATGGGTATGAGATAGGCATGCAGGGGTGGGGAGGGGAAATGATTTTAATAAAGGTGGGCTCGATATGTATTTTTCTTATATTTTCAGTTGTATGTAGAAAATGGAAATGGCCCTCTTTGCAGCTCCAATATTAAAGGTAATGTCCTCAGATTTCTCTTCCAGCACAGTAATTTGGAGTAATCTGAAATATATTTTTGGAGATGACTGTTAACATCTACTATTCTTCTCCTGGCTTTCAAGTGAGCAGTAAGTGTACCTAACGTGAGGCAAAGAAATCACATCTGAAAGAGCAGCAGTAAGGCCATTTGGAAAATAGCTCAGGGGAACAATTTGTGTAGATGATTTCTTTGTATTTTTTCCCCCAATTTTTCAATTGGAGCCTATTCTAAAATGTTATTACTTGGAATTCAAACACGGGCTTCAACCATAAGAAACTCTCCCAGTGGAAATGTAGGAAGTCTGTAATCAGGAAATTCACTGTAGATTGGGAAGAAGGCTGCTGGTAGTGTTATAGACATTTTTTCTTCTTTTTTCCTGTTTGATATTTGCAGAAATGTTTGTGGCTGGATGATAGAGGGGCAGCAGCTCCCAGGAGCACTGCGTCGCACTGTGTGTTTCCCCACTGTCCCCAGCAGCACAGCACGGCACAACGCTGAAGCCCCAGTTGCACATCTCCACCTCCAAATACCCACGAGAGCGACTCAGTTAAAATATGTAAGAAGATGGAAGAGGACGCAGAATTATTTGAAGCTTCAGGACTGGAGAGATTTGCAATTAAAAAAGAAAAAAAAAAAGAAAGAGAAAAAGCCAACAGAGACATTCTGTGACCAGACTATGGCTTATTTTTCACATCTCTGCTCATTAAGGAGCGACTTCATATGTAAGTATGTGTTTAAGCTTTGCTCTTAGCTCCCTCTTTACAAAACAGCAACCCTTTCAAGCAGAGAGAGGCAATCCTCTGAAGAGAAAATCAAAGGCAGGTCCCTGGCGAGCACCATGTCCGGAGGTGCCAGCTGCAGGAGCCCCTGGCACTGCCTAAACTCTCCTTGTGCCCCTGGATGCTGCTCCCCAGGTGAATGCCTCCAGAGAGGGAAGGGGTCGATGAGACCCCAGACCCTCTGCGGGCTGGAGGGGGGCCCTGGGGAGCAGCCTGGGAGTCGTGCTGGGAGAGCTGGAAGGAGCCCCCCTCACTGCCCTAAGCATCTCTGCGAGGTCCCCTCTCCTTCTCCCTCTCCTTCTCCTTCTCCTTCTCCTTCTCCTTCTCCTTCTCCTTCTCCTTCNCTCCTTCTCCTTCTCCTTCTCCTCCTCCTCCTTCTCCTTCTCCTTCTCCTTCTCCTTCTCCTTCTCCTTCTCCTTCTCCTTCTCCTTCTCCTTCACCTTCACCTCCCCTTCCCCTTCTCCTTCTCCTCTTCTCCCTTTCCCTTTTTTCCTTTTCCTTTTTCCACTTCTGCATTTGAAATGGGCAGACAAAACCACCCACCGGTTGAGTATTTCCCAGTTCAGCCCAGCGCCGCAGAGCAGCGGCAGTGCAGCCCCCACACACAGCGCCTGACCTCCCACGGCATTTTTAGAAGGGCAGCATAGGCAAGAACAGAAAAAGTCATTTCCTCATTGTAACAGGCTAAACACAAAACATTTTCAAAGCTGTAAAATAAAATCCATAAAGAAAGAATAAGCTCGCGCTTTTTGTGTGACGACATTTGATCATGGAGTTCAGACCATTTTTATGACTTCACTGGTGAAATTTCTTACTCTGCAATTGTACTGACCAATTTTTTGGCACAGTTTAAGCGGCTCCTCCACAACACAGCCTCATCACAAAAAAAAAAACCCGGGTAAATGCCACCAAAAATCCTGTTGTCATCATGATGTGCACATTTTGCTGATCCAGCTTTGTTATACTCCTGCCACAAACCTGGGGAAGGTTTGGCAGCGCTCTGGGGTGCGTGCTGCCAGCTCCCCTCATCCCTGAAACAAACACTCTCGCTCCCATTCTTGCCACCAGCTCTCGCTGCTTGCAAAGGGAAGGAAATCACTGCTTTTGAATCACTGAGAAGCAAAAGGCAGTTAGGCTGCTGGTGATCCCCTCCCAGCTGCAACCCAAGGGGACCGTGAGAGGTCCCAGGAGCGGGAGGATCCGTCCCCGATGGAGTGCTCTGCCCTTACCCTTCCAAAGTCACGTTGCAGGGATTTTGGTAATGCTCAGAGGGGCTTTTGTGAAGTGCCAGCAATAAAGTCTCGTTGTTCTGCCCTGTTGCTCCTCTTTCTGGAAGGAGATGCTCTTGAGCTTTCATTTTAGGATCTCCTTGTATGTACAGATGCTCACAATTTTTTGCAGTGAAAAAGGCGAGCATTTTCAAAATTTAACTTTCTTATTTTCAAAGAAACGTGGATTGAGAAAGCAAATATTTTCCTTGGAGTTTGCAAAGTGGAAAGGGAAGTGAGGGGAGGAAGGAGGTGGGAAAAAAATGGAAAATGGATCATTTTGGGTAAAGAAAGGCTTTGGTTTTGAAAATGCCCTGCAATAAATTCAAACAAAGAGATGAAATATTCAGCTGAAGCATGAATGGGAACTCCTTCAATGTCCATAAAAATGTTATCACTGAGCTTCTCCTACATTCAGGTTACTTCATCAAAATTTTGCAGACAAAGATGCCTTTTGAAGTTGGTTACATCTATGGGTTATGGGAAGAGCATTCCGGCACCACCATCCCCTTTGCACAAGATTTCTTTTAACACATGCAAACCATGGGAGAAGGCAGGGGATAGTTTGTTATGCTGTGGCTGCACCCACGTTCAGATGCCTAATTATGCCTCGAGGGATAATTATGCCAGTGGGACTGGAGATCTCCCCTTGAGAGAGGCTCTTCCAGACTCCTTATGGTTTTCATCCTGAGTCCTTTGCAAGGAGGAGAGGCAGGGGTGAAGGCAGACGTGTGGGAGCCAGACCCAGATTTTACTTACATGGGCGTAATCCAGGGCTGCTGCATCGCTTGTCATTCATGTATTAGCTTCACATGTGCATTTCTAACATGCTCAAGCTCCAGCTGACTGAAAATCTTCTGTTAAGCTACTTTTTTGAGGAAAAAGGTAGGGCAGACATCCCCATGCAGCCCTGGCCTCCAGAAGCCGGGATGCCGCAGAGCATCGCACAGTAAATAACCATCCCAGCCCGTGTGTGGCAGCCCCGGCAATAAACCCCCTCCCTTGCTCCACCTCCCTGGCCAGAGCCTCTTATTTCTGCCATTTCCCAAAGCTATCTTTCCACTTTTATCCCCAGAAATGGCTCAAAGGAGACACCAAGGTTTACACAGCAGCGCAGTACTCAAATCACCGAGTCAAAAAAAAAGTCCGTAAGACGGAGTTGCTGTTTCCCCCTTTCCCTGGACAGGCACTTTATTCTGCTCCTTTGTGCTGGCAGACGTCAGCAGGGGATTAATTGCTCTTCCTCACGCTCCTGCTGTTTGCAAACACTCCCGGCACCTGCTCCTGAGGGAGTAAGTTAAAGTTCCCGTGGTATGGGAGCACTGGACGGCAGCAGAGAGAGACGCTGAAGCATCCTGCCATCCCTTTGCAAACCTACCTGCAAGTCCATGGGGTATTAAAGCTCTGATTCTCTGGCTACCAGCCAAATGCCACAGTCCCTCTCTGGAAAGAAAAGATGTTCTGTAAATAGAAAAAGGGGACAAGAAATTATATTAACCTCAGAGAGATGGAAATTCAGGATCAAGAGAGAGAGAGAAGAAAACACTTCAGAACACCAACAGCGGAGAGCTGCTTCCTTGTTATTTTAACCAAGGGTTTGACCAAGCCAGATTTCCTTTCTGAGGTCTCTTTTTGTCGCTGTTGCTCCCAGCAGAGGCCGTGGGCTTCACCCGCTGCCCGCGCTGCCCCGCTGCAGGCAGCTCCTGCCCGCTCTCACCCCCGCTCAGACACCCTGAATGAGATGAGAAAGTGGAAACTCGTCTGCATCGCTGTGAGCTGAGGTTGGTCCGATTGCAGTAATGATTTTCAGATCATACCTTGGGCTAGGTTCACTACTTCTTCCTTGGCTTGCTTTGAGCCAATTGTAAGGGTCAGTGCTGTCTGGGATTGCTCTCACGGGGAGGGGAGCTTGAGCTTCCCTCGGAAATCAGCGCTGGCTGCTGAAAGCGTCGTGCATGAGCAAAACATGACATGTTTGGTGGGAAAACAGGAGGTAGTGGGGGCAATTCTCAGGCTGGGATGCTCCCAAGCAGTTGGTACCACGGCAGAAGTGGTGTCAGGGGCCATGGGGAGGCACAGGGGTTTGCACAAAATCCTTTGTGTGCAAAAGCGATATCCTGCTGCACAACCGCATTTCCATTTCATAGTCATAGCATCATGGAATGGGTTGGGTTGGAAGGGACCTTTGGAGGCCATCTAGCCCAACCCCCTGCCATGAGCAGGGACATCCCCAGCTAGATCAGGTGGCTCAAAGCCCCGTCCAGCCTGAGCTGGGATGTTTCCAGGGATGGGGCATCTGCCACCTCTCTGAGCAACCTGGGCCAGGGTCTCACCACCCTCATCATAAAACATTTTGTCCTTATATCTAGTCTGAATCTCCCCTCTTTCAGTTTAAAACCATCACCCCTTGTCCTATCGCTACAGGCCCTACTAAAAAGTCTGTCCCCATCTTTCTTATAAGCCCCCTTTAAGTATTTGAAGGCGGCAACAAGGTCCCCCCGCAGCCTTCTCTTCTCCAGGCTGATCAACCCCAACCCTCTCAGCCTTCCTTCAGAGGAGAGGTGTTCCATTTCTGTGATCAGTTTTGTGGCCCTCTTCTGGACCCGCTCCGACAGGTCCATGTCCCTCCTGTGCCGAGGGCCCCAGAGCTGGACGCAGTGCCCCGGGGAGGGGGTCTCACCAGAGCAGAGCAGAGGGGCAGAATCCCCCCCTCGCCCTGCTGCCCACACTTCTTTTGACGCAGCCCAGGACACGGTTGGCTTTCTGGGCTGGGAGCGCACATTGTCGGCTCATGTCCAACCTTCCATCCCCAAGTCCTTCTCCGCAGGGCTGCTCTCAATAGTTGCTAGGACCTGACTCAGAGGGAAATGAGGACATTGATGCTTTCATGCCTCCATGCGTGATTCGCCTGGCAGCAGCCAGCAGTGGGAAGGAGCCAGCGTGCCTCAGTACCGCACCCGGCAGGACCCCGCGAAAAGGCTC
Organism: Sula dactylatra; assembly: GCA_013389905.1. NCBI lineage: Eukaryota > Metazoa > Chordata > Aves > Suliformes > Sulidae > Sula > Sula dactylatra. The sequence goes on along the minus strand of WEKW01007587.1, from coordinate 338,192 downwards.
TTAAACTTTCCTTTCCCAGCCCAGAAAGAGAGCACCCCTGCACCTCCCTGAGAGCTTCCTTTCCCTTCCCAGGCAACCAAAACTGATGCCAAAGTAAATCCTTCAAGCTGCAGTTTCCGAGAGCATTCCTTTGCTTATTGCTTACACATGGGTACCGCTGGAGAGCTTCCTCCCGTCCTCCACGCTCGCCCTCGGGGGAAACGTTCTTCCAGCAAATACCGAACCTTCTGCGTTTATAACCACAATATAAAGTCCTCCGTCAACATTAGGAATCATTTAATGGGTCTGGCAGGCATCACCCACTTCAGCTCCTTCGTAGCCAGCCAACCAAAATAAATCAGTTATTATGGCAAAGGGAATTTCTCTAAAAGCCGTATCTCAAGCAGTGACAATGGGGTATTTTTTTGCAATAGTAAACTTTTAATCCCTGCCCCCCACCCTAGAAGAACGGAGCATTACAAAGGGCTGGCCAAGCTCTTCTGATCCAAAGTGATGCATAAAGGGGACCTGACATTAATCTTCTCCTGCCCAGAGCACTATAATGGGACACTTTATGAGCAGCGAAAAATTTAAACTAGGAAGGACTTTCTGGGGAGAATAAGGAAAAAAAACCCAACCCAACAACCTAGGCTGAAACAGCATTAATCTGGTTACTGGGGGGAGTGTTTGCGTCAAAGGACATTCATGAAACATGACTCCATCTTTTGGGGTCTTTGCTTTATAGACGAGGGCCCTCAGTGGCTGCAGGACAACGAGGCAGCCGATGGGGCTCTGCGTGGAGGAAGGAGCCAGACTCAAAGCACTGCACCTCGTAACACTGTGACTCATTCTTTAAAGGACTCAATGGAGCTGCATGCTCGCCATGGATTAATTAATTTTTCCCCACTCAAGAAGCAGGTTTAATGCCGGGAAGTCCCTGCAGAGCGGCTCAGCGCATCCCCTGCCGCACAGGCAAGCGGAGCCAGGCACTGCGGTAGGACACCTGCCCGGGGCGACCCGGCAGCACCGCAGGGATCCACGCAAACCCGGAGCTCTCTCCACGGGTGGGACACAGCCTCTTCTTCGTAGACCCCTCATAACGGCTGGGCTATAGCTCTCGGCAGGGAAAGCCTCTCGGTGTGCTTTCAAGCAGTCCCAGCTCTTAGCTTTGTGCCCTCCATCCCATCCCCAGGGAATTTGGAGAAGCTTCCACAAGGACTGAGACTTCACCAGATGTGGGCACCTATGAAATATGAAACATTACCCAACCCCCAAACAGAGGAACAAAGTAAGGAATAAATAACCTTCATAAACATGGTGAATGCTCACCTTGGAAAAGTGCAAGGTAAATTGCACTGATTTGTGAAGCAGTCCTGGGAGTTTAACTTCTGCTCTTAGAATCACAGAATCATTTAGGTTGAAAAAGACCTTTAATACCGAGTCCAACCGTAGATGAAAAGATCTTTAAGATCATTGAGTCTTGAACCATCCAGGGTTGCAAACTACCTTGCAGAGCCTGTAGCTTTTTCTGCATTAATGTCATGGGCAGCTGCACATGATGCAGTTCAGCTGCTGAGGTCTGCACCCGGGTTCGCTCCGGGATGCACTGGGCTCCCTCCTTCTTATGGACACACCCCAGGGTGGGAAGCAGCCGGCACCGGCTGTCTCGGACACCACAAAATAGCTCAGGGCACGTCCTTCCTGAGGTTGGCTTAAACCCACCCCCAAGTGCTCCAGGGGGACAGGGAAATTGGGGCAGGGACACAGTTTCAGGCATTTATCAGTTTGCCTAGGTCATCTCAAGGGTTGTTTGTAGGAGGGGTTATGCTTACGGAGCTGTGTGTCTAGACCAAAGTCCCTCACAAGGGATAAGATGGATAAAAGCACCGGGATGATTTAGTGATGGAAGAAAGGGACCTAGATTTAAAGCTCAGATCCTGCTCTCAGAAAATGCATGATCAGCTTTTTTTCTGTTTATCATCAGACGTGCCTCTAGTGGGTGTCCAGCCTTGTGCCAGGCTGGTTCTGTTGTTCAGGTCACAGAGCTGGAGGTAGGGATCTGTCTGTCCAGGAAAGCTGAGATCAATCAGTATGTCTCTGCACAGTGACACCTGAATTAATCAGGTCCCTTATAAAAATTACAGTGGGCAGAAATGTGCTGTTTCTCCATGGAAATGTGGAGAAGATCCAAGGCTGCTCCAGGCAATTGTCTGGTCCAGATCCTGCAGAGGAGGACAGGAGAGGTGGCCAAGAGCTACGGCATGGCGCAGTAAAATGGCTGAAAATCCAATGCTGGGGTTTATATCGATGACGGATGGAGCCATAGGTTTGAGGAGAGAGCACAAGGGGCATTTTCCCAAATCCCGAGGAGAAATTATCCTATATGCACTGGTGGGACCTTCATCAGCATTTCTCCACGCGTCCAAGGGTGCCTCTGAAGGATGCCCAGGAGCGCTTTGGTTGTATCTTACCAAGGCAAACACGTTGGTGTCGACAGCATTGCTGCAGCACAACAAAACATAAAATGACAACCCTTGTAGTAGCCTGCTCCCCAGTCCCAGACAGTCAGCCCCATGGTAATATTCACCGAAATCATCCAGATCCAGGAAATGAGCTGATTTTGGTCGTGATTAACATATGAGAGAAACAAACAGGGGGAAAAAAGCCGTAATCAGGCTCCATTAGGAATAACTAATAAAACTCAGTGTTTGCCAAGTGGAAAATAACTATCTTGATAAGGAAAAAAAAATAGTTTTCAACATCACAAAGTGAATTTGGCAGCCAAAAAAGCCATGCAGAGTTTAAAGAAATACCAGAGGAAGGACCTCTGTTAACAAATCACTTCGTATCGGTTTATCTGGCTCTTTTTCATCTGGGCTGTTTGTTGTTATGTCTAAAATCATGTGTCAGTATATTATATCACACATAAGCATGGGCATTTCACAGAAGTGCAAAAAAACACAAGTCGATGGTTGAAGAGCTTATGCTGTGCATGGGATTGGAAAGCAAAGGGAGCTCAGCAGCTTCACCCTCTGATTTACAAGCAGCTACTTCCCTGGCTGAGAATGGTCACTAATTCCAAATACACTCAGGGTACTGATGTTCAAGAGGGTCTTTTGTTATAATTAGACTCTCAGCTTGGAGCAAAGGGCTCTGGCGCTTTGGGAGAATTATTCCTAATAAAGCAGGAACAAATCTGCCCAGCTTGTGGTAAAAAAACATATCCACGCCGAGGGGCTGGTCGACTGAAGTCTGTAGGTGTGTGGGCAGCTGCCATTTAATTCCACATCTCAGCTGTTTTTCAATTACCTTTGGCTAACCTCTAATTGAGATCTGAAATTAAAATCAAACAGTATGGAGGAGCTTTAGTTGTGAAGACCCAGTCATGCTGTTTACATTTTTGTTTCACCTGAAAACCTTTTCAGGTCCTTATACTGCTTTCTTTCCTTATTTGCTTTCCGAAAATGAATTATTGATTAGCGAAAAGTATTTTCTGTACCCTAATCCCACACACAGGACCACACTTCCCATTGGTCTGAGGAATAAATATAAATTGATCTGGCTTCCAGTCTGGAAAAGATGCCTTTAACAAATTGATATGGTGCATGGCAGATTTGTTTCTAGAAATTGCTCTTCTTTTGGTCTTCACCATTTCTGTATAATTAGACTTTTTGCATTTCCACTGGGAAACCCGTACGAGTTACAAATCATTCCTGGCCGGACAACTCTGCAGTGCTAATGAAAACCATTTGATGCAGTCTCTTCTTTCTTTCTATTTTATTTTCTACTTTTTATTTTCTATTTATTTTCCTATTTTATTCATTAAATTCACATCTGGTCCTATATAGAGCCCTCGGGGACAGGCCCTGCCTTCTCCAACCACAGAAATCCTCTGCCTGGGGAAACGTGTCAGTTTATACTCTGTAGGAAACACTGTGGCTGGAGCCCACCATCCACTTGAACACCACCTTCTGCTCATAGCTCCAGGAGATGCAAGACATGGAGTGGAAAAAATTAGTTGTTCAAGCCTAGGAGTCCTTGAAAAGTAGGGAAGACTATTTTCCACCCCAGGTACTGGAAAACAAAACTTTGTGGTATTGCATTGGCTGCAGACCTGCTTCTGCCCTTGCCTGCAAGGTTGGTGGCGATGCAGCATCCTGGGCCAGGGGTTTGAGATTTCCTCCAGCAGCAGCCTGGTCCAGCTCCTGCAGGCTAATGTGCATGGGAACACATGGCCAGCTGTCCAGCTGGAGCTCTTGGACTTGGAAGCATCTCCATTTTCCATAATGCATAGTATCAGCTCATATTATTTTTTAATGTCACCATAACCAGTCTTCTAGCCATATTTAATCTTATTTTGGAAGGAAATCACTTCACCTTTTTGTTTCTAGCCTGAAAACCACCATAAGAGACATCACCCTGGAAGGAGATGACACATCTTTTTGGGTTGTGGGACCACGAGGACCACAGGATGTCCGTGCTGAGAGAGCATGGGGCACGCCACAGCAGCAGTCACGCAGGGCTTGCACAGGATGATACTTATCCCAGCGGGATTTGAGTGCAGGAAGGGTCTGCTTCCAAATGTGGTACTCATCATACTCCTCCTGCAGGTCCTTGAGAGTTTGGGCTGAGAAGCAGGAGCAAGGAGATGTCCTGAGCTGACCTCTTTGCTGAACAAGCTGCATGTATAAAGGGAGAGACCCAGGCAGGAGAGCCCCCTAAATAACTTGTTTCTCATGGAACTCTGTGCTCTTATAGTTCCTCTGATGCTGTTTCCAGCTCATGGCATTGCTCATTTCACCATGGTCTCCTGGCCAGCCAGCATGAAGGTCTTCTGGGCAGGTTTTCCTGAAGGATGTCCCTGGATGTGGTGGTGGCTGCTGGGCTCCCATGGGCACCCACTGCAGCCAGCTGAGAAGAGGGGTGCCCAGCTCCCGGCACTGGCTCGCTCTGGGGAGGCAATGGTGCTGGGGCACAAGGATCTACTGTTTGGAAGAAGGTGTATTGGAAGGAGACCTCACGAAAGGTCACTGAAACCACCTCAAAAGCAATCTGGAGAGCATTAAAAAAGCTTTACATCACAGGATCCCATTCCACATAGATCCCTCTGGCTACAGTGAGGCAAGAACTGTCATTCCCTCATTATCAAAACCATCTCTGCTCGGGTGTTGCAAAACAAAAGCAAGCACTTTCACAACACATTCCTTCTGCTAAGGACAAGAGCACTGCTGAAGACGCTGCTCCTCCCTGCTTGCCTCTGTAGGCTAGCGTACAGACCATATACTCCCATCTGCCTTCAAACTGTTTTGCTTGATGTCTAACTCAATATAAACCACGGCTTTTGCTTGAAAGCCTAGCACGAAGTCCTGTGTCTACTGAAATCAGTGGGGATCTCACCTGTAGGGCTGAGCAATGCCCCCCCCAGGTCTGTATCACAGGAGGGTTCATGGAGGATGGTACGGGTCAGTAGGGATGAAGTGACTGTCGATTTTCCTGCTGCAGTTCCTATTTACTCAATATCTAAACTACTACTGCTCTGAGCACCACAGTTGCATATTTAAAAAGCCGTTCAGTCCATTTGGACGTGATTCCTGGGCAGTTTATCCAGTTTCACATGAATCGCACCACGCTTTGCAGAGCAGGACTGGCTCTGTGCTGAGCGAGCTGTGCTGCATCACACGCCAGCTTGGACCCAGATTAAATTCAGCCACTTTTGGGTGGCAGAGAGCCCATGCTAATAAACCCCATTGGATGAGTGCAGGTTGCTGCAGCACCAGCACCACCCTCACCATCTTCCCTGGGGCCTGGGGGCCACGACTCCAGATTTGATGGGCAGTGACGACCGTCTGCAGGCGTATGTATTCATTCTAGTGCAACAAGATTTGGTTAAATAAAAGGGGACTGGTGTGAAAATGAGAAAATGAACCCCAGTGCCCCTGTCCCAAGCAACGTCCAGTGGGGCTTTTCCAGTGAAGCCACCTACAGTGACAGCCCCCAGGTAGACAGAGTGTTTGGCTTTGTCAGGTAACTGTGAAATCAAAAGAAATAAATTAGATGTTAAGAGAAAAACAACTTTCTTCATTTCATGAGAAAGTAAAAATTTTGTAATAATAGATGCCCTGCTAAAAATATTCTGTAGCACCAAATAGTGCCTTGTCTGTGTTTATGTCACAGCTACGGGAACAAGACCTGAAGGCAAATGCTCATGTCGGTGTAAAAGGAAGACTTGTGCATAGCAGTTGCGATCTTAATTTTTTAATTATGAGTTCACTCTTAGAAGAACCTTTTGACCAAACATGCATTTTTCTGCATTAACATCTCCAGACACAGGTTGCAGCTCCGGGAGGAGAAGCAAGACCCCTCACCTCCCCGATCTTCCTCCAGCTGGGATCACGTCGTGGTGCCGCGGCTTTGCGCTGGCTGCCAGCATCCGGCTGGCGCTCGGCAAACCGCTGGTACCCAGTGGTGCGGTGGGGAAGCGTCGCTGGCCTTCCTCCCCCTGCCAGCTCCAATGCCGCTCAGCCCGGGGGCTGGATTTTGGCCGGTTTCTTGGGGACCTAAATGGCCCGTCTCTTTAGCCGGGGAACCAGAAGCTCATTACGAAAAGTTGTTTTGATATTCCTGCTGGAAATCCTCGCCCAACAACACATTTGATAATCATACATGGTCTCATAGCTAGATACACTCCTGCCCATCTGCCGGTATGGCAATCTGCCCGCTCACCAGATGGTATGCTTGATTCACAGGGGCAGAGGTGCCAAAAAAAAAGATGGATTTAGATGACACTGTTAGTGCCACCTTTTCTGCCTTCCCTCCGCGGTGACAGCTCAGACAAATTAGTGCCACGGCAACAAAGAATTCCTCCTAATAAAACGCAGGAATTAGAGATGGAAAAGACCTATTAGGTCATCTACTCCATCTCCTTGCCAGTGCCTGATCATCACATTAATCTTCCCAAATGTGAATATCGACGTGGAAGAAAAAAAGACAGACTGCTTCCAGATATCAGCAGTTGCCAACAACACGAGCAAGATTTCAGCTTGTGCCTGAGAGAACCATGGGGACCATATGGGGTGTCAAAATATATTACACAAAAGTTCAGCCTGAAGGCAATCTACGTGAGAGGAGGCCCATGACAGACATAAAAAATGTTCACGTTTATGGGAGCATCTAATGGCAACGGTGGAGCGTAACATGCAAGATGTCGCCCCGGGGACGCGGACAGATATGCAAGAGCGGATACCTCCATGTGTCTTGGGAGGCTCAGAAAAGAGGAGGTTCTCCAGCAAAATAAATAGCTGGGGACATAAAAAAGAACATAAATGGCTCTGAAAGGACAGGTCAGCTCCAGATTTCCTTTTTTCCCCCATCATCCCAGTGGTCCATCATTATGTTTTGAGATAAATGTATCAGGGCTCTAAATATTTGATGTGCAAATACCAAGCCACCCTACAACATGCTTCACAGAACACAAGTCCTTTCTTTTCAGTTGGGTTGGAATACCTGTAGTAGCATCCATTTTAAAAACGCAAACTTCGTGAAGCTTTTCAAAACTTTACAAATACAATCCAACTCTGATTTCAAGTCTCTTGTCCAATACAAGGGGAACATCACATAGACGTATAGCCACATTTCAGAGTGAATATTCAAAGCACTGTCAAACATTTAACTAAAAAAAAAAAAGGAAGAAATGGCAGAATAAAAGGAATGGTCCCTCAGTGTTGCCCTGAACTTGAGATAAAGGCAGTTAATGTCTCATTGTATGGCAAAAGACAAGGGTGGGTCCAGTACTTGGCTTTTCCGTGAGCTGGCTGGTTTTACACTCTCATTCTCATTTTTCTTTCTCTCCTTGATGCCACTGTCAATCCCTAAGGTCATGTAAATAACACAAAGAAAAGACAGCCATTCTGTTGGTGTTTTTCCATGATTTTGAGGTCCTACCTTTCCTTCACAGTTTGCAGAAACTGTAATTGCTCAATTAAGCTAATGAGGTGGATCTTTGAGATCTGCAAGTGCTCAGCAGCTCAGCTCTTGAAACCCCTTGAATACCTCCGTCATTTACTTCCATATTGTACCTGTGATGGGAGTGATACCCCTGACCAACGCTACACAGTAAATAAACGGAAAAGAAGGAGAAGGAGCATCCCTGGAGAGCCAGGACGTCTCCCCGATGGTTTGCAAGGGGAAAGGAGAAGGTTCCTGAGCGCTGAAGGAGGCAACAGCACAGTGCCCTGCCTGAGGGCCAGGGAAGAGCACCAACTCTCAGGTCTGTGATCAAGGGTGAAAGTTTTAGGAGCTGGAAGGAAACAAGAAGGTGGAGCTATTTTATTTTTGCTCAAAAATTGGAGATTTTGCTGTGGTGACCCGCTGACCTCATTTCTTCTTCTGCAGCAATAGCTAGCCCAAAGTGAGAGCGAGGACTTCGCTCCCCATTAAAAAAGGCATTTAGTGGTGCTAAATGCCTGCAAACAGCTGTGATGTATCATGTTCTCCATGTGCTGGTGGAGAGTTAACAACAATTCTTACTGAATCTTATTATTTTCCATGTGACTTTGCAGTAATAGTACACGGAAATAATGAAAAGGTGAGGCTCTCCTGTTGTTTTACTCTCTTGGCAGAATTTATTCCAAGCATAGGGTTAAAACAGCATTGATTTTTTTTTTTAAAGAACTTTTGGAAAGGCTGCAGAAAGTCTTTGGAAAGGAGCACTCAGTCTTTCATGATGTAATTAGCTAAAAATACTGCAGAAAATGATCCATGAAAGAGAACACAGGCTAGGAAGAAGTGTTCTTTAGCTGGTGTGTTATTGGGCAGTTATTTTTTTCACTTTACTTAAGGAAAGAGTAGAAATCCCTTGATTTGCTCTGCTTACAAATAAATCCCCATCGAAATGAGCAGCTGAGAAGGCACAGCTCCGAGGGACCCCCCGCAGCATCCCGCTTTGCTCCGCTCCATGCATCCCTGCAGCGCCCATTCCCCTCCCGTCAGATGGGGGCCCCGGGGCAGGCACCACTTAGAGTGGATAAAGGTGGCAGCATCTGGCCCGTAAGGGATTTGCTATACCAGGCAAAGCCAAGAGGGTCCCTGCAATGACCCCACGGTGAGACCCTGCTAGGAAGAGATTAGGACACGCTACTGCCTACAAGTACAATATAAGTCCATTAAGGATAGAGAGAAATTGCCCTGTAATTGTATTCTCTGGCCCATATCTAGTACAACCATCACCCCTGCGACCATTGGGAATATACACAATTATTGTTCCATAACTGCTAAACTGAACAGCAGATTGAATGCAGTGTTTCCTCCTTTTTCTTTGTTTTGTTTTGGTTTTTTCCCCCGTGAGGAGAGCTACCTCTCAAGCAGTGATGCGTGGGTGCTGAGTGCTCCATGGCTGGCTGCCGCAGAGACGTGCTGAATGGGATGCTCTTCTCCTGGTCTTTTCTTATTTTTTACGCTATGTCACTCCTGGAAGCACATTGATAGGAGATGTCAGTCGGTGATCATTTACAAAAGCCGGTAAGAAGGCTGCTCATTTTGTGTCTTGGGAAAGGAGACGAGGAAGAGGAGCAGTCTCTCTTTTTTGCTTTCATGAGCAATAAACAGGCATATCAAAACTGAAGCCACTTTAAAGAATGGCAAGTTTCTGAAACACTAGCTAAGAAAGAAATTTAAAAACACAGTGAAGCATTGCAGCCACCGGGTTTGGAAGTGGAAAGAGCCCTTTTGGTTTAGCATCGTGCCCTCTGGGAATCAGGGTTTACAGGAACAATTAGAATTGAGCCAAGATAAATAAGGATGAGAAAAGGGAAAATGCATCCTATATTCTAGTCTGCGAAGTGAGCTTTACCTGGAAGAAAAGAGCCAGCCTCTAATCTATGGGTAAGCAAAATCAGAAGCTTCATGTCCTAAGAATTGAGATACTTACCTTGGGGCTCCAAAATGCAACATTAGCAAAGAGTAGCAGTTGTTGGGGTGACCATGGACACCGGCCAGAGAACAGCGGGTCTTCTCCACATCATTTCATAGGCTATTTCTATATGTATTTTCTTTTCTGTTAAAATGTTGCCCCTTATTCCTAGTCTGAATTTGCCTTTCCAATTGCAGGATTTCATGCCATTTTCTACTGGATTAAAGAACTTTCAGAAATCTCTTCCACATGTTGCTGTCCTGAGCCACTCACAGCTCACCTCTAAGTCCATGCTTTGCTAAGCCAGAGAGGTCAGTTTTATTTGCCAGATACTATAAGGTATATTTTTGAAGGTTCACATTATATTTATAATTCTTCCTGAGGCCTTTCCACTCTCCAGAATGAGGCTTTTCAGCAGTAAATAAACTCAAAGACCTTTTACAGTGGAAAACAACTCCCAACACCCTCAGCGCAGGTGGGTGCAGTGAATGTTCCCTGATCCAAGGCTGAAGGCAGCAAGATGATTAACATGAATGTTGTCCCTCGCTCCTCACCTGTCTTTTAGCAACCACATGGGTTGGAAGATGCTCTCCAGCCTCTCCTGGGACCCACCTGTAGGTTCCCTAACCTCTCGATACGAAATTCGAGTCTGCTTCAATCGGTCCCCGGAGATGCCAAAGGCATGGGACCGGGCACCTCAAACTCCTCAGGGAGTGGAGCATTTCCAGATGATGGCCAAAACCTTGGGTGGGCTTCGTCTTCTGGAGGTTCCTCTCTTGTCCCCACAGAGCACACAGGGCACCTGGCGTGGCATTTCAGCTGGGCACTTGCACGAGGCAGCATCAGTCCCTGCACAAGATACTCCCCATTCCCTCACTCCCCTGCCTATTTCTGACACACAAGGGAGGACAAAGCAAGGCGTTAGCTTTAAACCTTCAAGTTCTTCCATGTTCTTCTGCAAAAGCTATTTTTGCAAAACAGGCTTAATTTTATTACTGTGCTTTGCTCTTGCTGCTGAACACAGGGTACCAAAATCAAGGAGAAGAGCGTGAAATGAACTTGCATCGCTTAAAAGAGCTTGATTGATACAGAGTAAAGCATTTCCCCTTGAATTCACAAAGTGGAGCTAGCATTTATAAATCAACACTCCTCTTTATGAAAACAAGCACTTATTCCTTCATTGAAGCCAGACCCAAAGTCTGGCAAATTACTAAAGTTAGAAAAGTGCAAATGTTACATCAGTCCGGAAGACTGCAGTTATGTTTCATTAACTCAGACTCTTTCTGTACACACATAATGTATTTTCCTTGTTTATTTTTGTGGTTAACTGGAAGCGAAGGTCCACCTCAGCCAGTCGGTTCAACAGAAAAAGGATGGGTGAGAAGGGAGGACACGGGTCATCCCCTGGGGATGCTGCAGCTCCCCCCATGCGGGGGACTTCCAGGGGCAATGCTGTCTGCCCGAGCTTCCCAGGGCTTTGCCAGCCCTCCGGAGCCCTCTGTACACTGCAGGGAAGGGGGAATGTCAGGCAGAGGGGTCCTGTTAGGAGAGTGCCCGGTGATGCCACCCCCTCCGCTGCCACCGCTGCATCAGTAGCAGCTTGTCACTGTGTGGATGAGCTAAGTCAGGCGGGGTGGTAAAATAAAGACAGATGGCAGCAAGTTTCTCGTTCGGGATTCATGAGTCACAGCTCATTCACTGGGATCCTTGGTATAAGACACACTTCCTTCCAATGTTTCATTTAGCGTGGAAGCATTTTGCTTATGAATACACCCCCGGAGCAGCCTCCTACAGTATTTCTGCCGAGATCTGCTCCTCCGCATTGGGGAAATCAAGCCAGTTTGCTGGCAGCACAGCACTGAGCTCCCCAGGGGCGGGGAAGCGGAGGGATGCTAACAGCACTTAGCTCACAGGCATGTGCCGAGGGTTAATTAATGGATGATCATTAGGTGCCTTCAGACCTGGGAGCTGAGCAGGGCATGCACATGTGTCGTGGGAGTGGGGCAGCACCGCTGGGCATCCCGGGCAAGTCCTGGCACCGAGGACCTCCAAACCCAGTGGATCCTCCCATGGTCAGCCAGCCTGTCACTCCATCAAGGCAGGAATTTGCCACATCACTATATGGTTCCATACTAAGCCATATAGGTGATGGCCTGAAGAGCTATGTGGGAACCCCAGGCTGCAATCCTGCCCTGCTGCAGTCACCCTAAAGTAGTCTTTGAAGTATTAATTTGATTTGGAAGTTGCCTTCATGCTTGATTTATCCGGCTCATTCCATAGATAGTTAATTAATCCCTTTCCTCGAAAACAATAACAAGTTTATTGCAGTCTGAGCAGTTTCCTGCTTTATCCCCCTTTGGCACGAGGGCTGGTGGGGAGAGCTGTGCCCAGCTCCCACACCGCAACGGCACGCTGAGCTCGCGTCTGTCCCCGTCTTCCTTGGGTTCATGCTTCCAAACTTTCTTCTGCTGATGGGAAACTCTGCTGTGAAGTTAAGCATTCGTGGCTACAGCTCTCCCAAGGGCTGCCAGCTTGCTGATGGAGGACTGGAGACCCAGCACCAGCTCTTCCCTGCCTGGATTGGTTATTGCTCCTTTATAGCAAGGGAAAATAAGCTTCTCTGTGGAGGCACTGAAATGCAATTGCCCCTGTGCAAAAGCTATTACAGACTTTATCACTAATTTAATGCAACTCCCAACAGTTTATCTCATAACATCTGCAATCCAAAGTGATACTGGCTGGGAGCAATGGAATGAGGTTTCCCTGACCTCATTGGGAGTAAGGGAGCTAAACTAAAGGATTAAATGCATTTCCCTTATGACAGCCTAGAAACATGTAAAAGCAGTTGCATTATCCTTACAGATGCTCATTCTCTGCTTTCCCCATGGAGGAGTGGAGCAGACCCTTTCCTCCCCTTCTCCCATCAGCCAGGTCTGCTGCTGCAATTACCACAGCAAGGGCCCAATTAAAGTGTTTATCGTCAGCCTTTCTAAGAGTCCATATTTCTGGCATGCCAGTACTACTGCTCATGTGCCTCCAGGGACCTGTGTGAGATTGAATTAATTTTTCTGGAGCACTCGGGGATGCTCAGTTAGGAGATGCTATTTATCAAACATATATAAATTTATACATGTTCCTTTTCCAGGTTAAGTATAGGTGGCCCGTCCACCTTGGTAAGACCGGTGACAATTGTCTTTTTGGCAGGAATGGTGACATGACATGATACTGAATGCCAATTCATCCCTACTTACTCTCGCTCTCATTATCCGAGCTTTTGTCACTCTCGGCAGCTCCAGGGGGGTCCGGCTCCCACCTCAGATAGAAAGGAAAGGTCAGTTTATTTATACATCATCACATAACATATTTACAATAGATCAAACATTAAGATCTTGCAATGGTTCTTACTTTACTAGCAAACATATGCATAATGTCCACTGAAGAGATTAGTGCTCGATTCGACAATCGACGAGCTAACTTTTCCTGCCAGGACCTAGAGAGTCCGAGTTCTTTCAATAATTTATAGTTGCCCCAATGCCATTTTCCATGTGTACCTAGCCGAAATGCCATAAATTTAATGATATTATAATTAGACAGTTCCTGCACTTGATCTTTTAGGTGCTGGTATTCTTAACCTCTTCTGCTGCTGCGTCTGCCAAAGATGTTCATTTACTCCCATACCTAACTGTGATGTCCACAATCAGGGCTTGGTCTCCTTTAACGAATACCAGGTCCAGTTTATATAGTCCATCCTGTTCGTTCATCTCTCAGCAGAGGGTCTTGGAATACTACCCAGTCCTTCTTTTTTGCCTCCTCTGCCAACAATTCACATAAGTGATTGTGCCTTTTAATCCTGGCATCCTGTACTGCTGGGCAGTATCCAATAATATGGGCACAGGACTCATTCTCCGCTTGACAGTGCTGACAAGATTTAATTTGACTTTCCTGTCTACCCCTTGCTAGAAATTCTCTCGTTGGGTAGAAGTTGGCTCTCAACTGTAATGCAGTGATGAGCTTTCTGTGGGGAATGCCCCTACAAAATTCTAACCAGTTGTTACTGATCTTATCCTTCTCAAAGCTGGAAATACCATGGCCCTGGGAAACCAACTTGGTCCAGTTTTCAAATTTCTGTTTCCTCCAGTTACAGGACCTTGGAAAGATGACTCTTGGAGCAGGTATCTCCCATTCTGAGACTGGTTCCTCACCACTGGGCTCCTCGGATATCACCATTACTATTCTTGGGTCCCAGATAAGTGGAACCGTTCCCTTATCCCCTCCTGCTGCAATCATATTTTTTCAAATTCTTTCTCAAGCCCCTCTTCTTGAGCCACCACTCGTACTGTCTCGTCTGAAGACTATGCAATTCTGTGTAGCCTTCGGACCTGCATGCTGGGAATCACTCTCAAGAGCCTGGTGATACCTAGGCCTCCATCCCGAGTGCTGGAATATAGGATGGCATCACACACACTTAGTGGGAGATGTAGCCATTCCTTGACGGCCGCTTGAATTGCCAAGCCAAGGGTTTCCAGGTATGTGGTTTTCACGTTGGCCCAGTTATTTCTCAGAACTCCCAGGTTCAATCATATTAAGGGGAGTGCCATTAATCATCCATGCTGGACAGTCATTAATAGTATATGAGTCTTTTGTTGGCTGAATGTAAAAGCCGTGGTACTTTTCTTGGTCTTCAGGCCAGTAAGATTGCAAAAGACCTCCAATATTTCACTATTTTTCTCCATCCCTTCCCATGAACCGCTTAACAAAACCAAGTTGCCTGCGAAAGCCGTAGTTGTTATATTCTTCGAGCAGTGTTGCAACCCACTTCCTTCTTCCTCCAGCTTACACAGCAGAAGGTCCACAGATAAGTTCAGTAATACTGGGGATATTGGATCTCCCTGTTCTACACCAATCCAAATCCCAGTGGGATCATTCTTCAGATCAATCCAGGTGGTAATAATATAAGTTGGTAATCAGGGCGATAATATGACTATCCATGCCCTTCTGCTTAAGAGCCGAAATGATGTGCGAAAGGCTCACCAGGGTGTCGAAGGTTTTGCTAGATCAACAAAGACCACCCCCAGAGGTCGATGCTCCCTTTTAGCATTGCAAAATGCTCAGTTAGAAGATGCTATATTACAAATATGCAAAATACTTTCATTATTATTAGAGCACCTGATCCAGTGCAAATACCATTGCATTGGCTTCTTGGGGTGTAAAATATAGTTCTGTTGAAATGCAATGTGTTAGAGACCACTGTCCCAAAATTGAACCTCACCTAGACTATCCAACTGCCCAAGTCTGGTCCTGACTGACTTGCTTGTCTGTATGAGACAAGAAGTGTAATGAAGAAACAGGACGCAGTTACCTGAAACTGCCCACAGAAGACAGAATATTGTATTGTAGAGGAGGGAATCACCATGCCAGGGATGTAAAAGCCACATCTCCATGCCTCTGCAGAGAATGAATCCACAGCAAGAGCAAAATGCTGAGCTGTTGGAAACATTAGCAAAATAAAAGGCTTCTTGCTGCTAAGTTTCATTTAAACAAACTTGAAATTCCCAAGAAGAGCAGCCACAAGCCACAGAAGCCCTCTTTAAATGGTTCCCAGTACTGTTTGTTATTTTACCTGTTGTTTACATGATGTTTTCAGTGTGGTTTAGATTAAACAACAGCTACTGCGATCTGTTTATAAGCTTCCCTTCAGAGCCAAGCTTACATTTCTAATGATGGTGATGATGCACAAACAAAGAAGCTAGAGAAGCAGCTTGGCTGCTCTTGTGACAGCTAAAAGTGTAAGGGAAAAGTGCTTAATTCTGAAGCATGAAATAGTTAAAAATCCAAATAGACCCATTGCCTTCCCACCCGAAAAGACAAGATGCCCCAGCAGGGAGGAATTGGCTGTAACTCACCCTGATTTTACAGGGCAGCTGTTTCAGACCGTCTTTCTTGTCTTTTTATTACCCACCCCTTTTCTGGTTCACCTTTAAGATGGAAAAATTGTGATGAACTGACGGGAAGCTTTCAGAGGAGTCCCCTTCAGAAAGCAAATTCCTCCATGAGTGCCTTTGCACCACTAAACTGCTGGAAAAAGTACAGAAATCCTCTTTTATGTGTTTGATGAAAACACAGAGCAGCAAAGTGCAGGAAAAGACCTCAGATAAAATTTTACTAATCTTTGCAATAAATTAAGAGCAGGTCAGGGTTGCACTGAACTTTGTCCCCATGTTGTTGTTTCAGAATGAAGCCATCACATGAGGATCCCTTTAGTGATTATGTATTTTGCTGGTTTTAGAAGAAAAGGGTACAAAATCAGGAAAAGTGGAAATGCATTGCTTACAAAATTAAATACATATGGGAAACATAAAAGAATCAGCCTGAAGAGCAAGCTATGTACTCTAGGATTAACCTAATTGCACAGAGACACCAGCCATACGCATCCAAAAATGAAGACCAGATTTGATCTGAGCTCTTTGGTCAGTTTGGATTTTATAGGCTACTCCAAACGTCACAAGCCACATAATTAACTGAGAAAATATAACTGACATTTTAAAGCATATTGTTTCATTGTCAGTTCATTTATGAGGTGAAATGGTAAATTTGCTCGAATTTCCAAAATCCACTACCAATATATACTGAGGGAAGACGAAAGAAGTTCAGCCACTAAGCACAAAAAACAACATTTTTGTAAAATGACTTAATTGCAAACACTTTCCTTTTGGGAGCCACTTCAGGAGACACCTTAAAGGGGATTTGTTTCCTGAATGTGTCGAGCATTTAATTTCTGAAATAACATTTCTTGCCCTTGGCACTCAAAATGATGAGTCACTTGTCAAATCCTGGCCCACGCCGCAAAACACCGTAGGAAAAAGAACTGCCTGAGAATGTTTGCAAAAGGTAAGGAAAAAAGCAGAGGAGGTGGCCAAGATTTAAAAGAAGAGCATCCTTTCATTGGAGCCCCAGTTCCCCAAGCACAGGTACGTGCAGACGGGGATTTCAGTAATGGCAACAGCGACTGCATTTCCATCCTCACCCGTGGTCCCCCGCCCATGCTCTGCCCCTCTTATGGGCAGTGGTTCCCTGCTGATCGAAGACCATCACTTACATACCAACGTGTGGAAAAAGCACATCTCGTGAAGGATTCTCTTTGGGATGCAAGTCATGAAGCATCTCCAGAAATGCAGATTCCTTAGGAGAGCTTTCACTTAACCTATGGCTCAGTAATAATGAAAGGGGGGTGGAAAAAGACACTCCTGTGGGTTTCACATCCTAAAGCTGGACATAGCAACCTCTGTCACCCTTAGATACTGAAACATGAGATTAAGACACTGAAGTTAACATGTAGGTGCTTTTCTGATCCCTGGTCTCATTACGGAGCATCTCACACCACCGTCAGCTCCACTGAACTCACTGGGATGACCCAAGAAGCAAGGTCCTGCACAGTGAGCCTGCGAGGAGCAACATGAGGTCCATGGGCATGAGAAGAGCAAGGCAGCCCACCTGCATGGTGCTCCTGGTAGAGGACATCAGTAGCAAGTTGACTTGTAAATGTGCATCATACTGAGGCATTCAACTTGAGAGGAGCAGGTTTTGGCACTTTCTTCTGAGCTATTTCTAACTTCAGACTCTAACTTGGGGTACCAGTGACACAGCCTATGGCACCCAATATCAAATCCTGCCATTCTAGAAGCTGCATTTTCAGATATTTCCGAAGATGTCTCCATGAGGCTTTCCCACTGAAAGAAATATAAGTAATCCTTTAGACCTGCTTCAAGAGATTTTTTTAATGTTTTGAGATGGCTTTAATGAATAACATAACTCTACATGCAAATAGCTTGAATCAGTCAACATAACTGATCACTGCATATTAAATCTTTTCTCTTCATGGTCTCCTTCATACTACTCTTTTCCAAAAAGAAACATGGAATAAGTAAATAAATGCATTTCTTTTAAAGCATAAGTAATCTCTCAAGAAGATTATATTAATACAAAATAATAGCCTAGTATATATTCTGTCCATCGTATAAAACACAGAAGGTCTGGAGCTGGAAAGCCAGCAAGAAGCAGGATGGAGGTCACCCCAAATTTGTTGGAAAAAAGTTAGCAGCTGGAGGTTCTCAAATTGCTCACTTGGAAGTAGCAGGGTAGACTCACGATTCTGCCACAGTCATTGCTGTCATGAGCTGGATATATTCATTCACCTTAGGAGAAAAATATAACAGAGAAGGCCAAGACTTAGTCGAGGCATTCAGAAGACTGAATCTATTGAGGTTTGAACCCAACAGAGAGTTGTGGAGGTCACTGCTGGGCTTTCCGGGGGTCTATGCTGTGGTGAGATGTGATGGTGCAGCCCCTTAGACCACCCTGAGATCCCAGAATAAGCCCTATTGCGCTGCTATCTTGGTCATAACGACTTGAGCAGGAATTGTAGCCAGAATGTAAAATACTGACCAAAGCCAACCATCTCGAGATCCTATAATCAGCCATCCAAGAGGGAGACCCTTTGACATCTCCGGGACCGCAGCGGGCTGCGTGACCCAGTGTCTCCCCCTGGGCTGGGACGCCTCTCAGGGGAGATTTCGCGAGGATTGAAGGATCCTCTGTTGAGGATTTCCCAGGGACTCAAAGGCCTGAGTTCACGAGTTCACCGACCGTCCACTGATGAATGCCAGCACATAAAAGTGAGTAATTCATGAAACTCACGAAAAGGGAAATTTTAATCACAGGTTAGCCTCGGCTGTGGGGGTGTGTGTGCGCCATTTGACTAGATATACATATATATTATTCCTATTCACATAAACCATTGACCAAGTCTGAGACTAAGATTGGACCTAGCCACACCTGGACTCCTCTGAAAGGAGTTTAGAAAGCAAGGGGGTCTATTGTGAACCTCGTGACTCAACAGGAGCGTCCTCCTTATCCCCTACATCCACGATCCCTCTGTGAATCATCCTAACTCGAGCGTAACTGAACTTGCTTTTGTGCACTTCTTCCATGTAAGTGGTAGAGTGAACCTTGCCGCTCTCGAATCTTTAACTAAGTCGCTATGTTGATTGTAACAAATTCCATCAACTTGCTGTTTTAAATTGGCTGATACTTTAGTGCTGTTCAGAATTATACAACCTAATACTGCGAGGTAGCTCAAAAACATTAATAAATCTTAAATTGCTAACCAAAGCCATGTAACAAATCATATTCCTGACAAATTGGTGCAGTTGGCAGTATCCACAAATCTGTATTTGCAACATGAGACCAGGGCCTGATGCAGGGGCACTGCGAGCAGACCCATGTTGACACCTGCTATTTCCAGACCTGCTCAGGATTTTCCACTCAGAAATGGCTTTTCTGGAAAAATACTCATTTATTTATTGTTAATGGGAAATGTCAACTGTGATTTTAAAAATACAGTTGCTTTATTGCATGGGAAATTTTGAAACCAGCATGTTTGTCTCAGTTTAAAGCACTTTCAGCCTTCAGTTTAAACAACTTCAAGTTGAAATATCAGTCATAAAAATGATTTCCTGATATATCTCAAGAGGTTTTTTTTAACTATAAAAAATATTAAGTCAAAGCAAACTGGCTATTCCAAAAACATTTTGACATATAGTTTCAAAATACAGTGAAGCAGTACAGTAAAAATTTACAGTCCTATTTTTAATGCAACTTAATGCATTTTTTAAATGCTTGAACCATATTGCATAAAGCTGAGCTTTTGCTAAGAAGAGAAAATGAAGGGAACGGAGAGTTGTTTCACTTCAGTGTTTGAGGTGCTTGCCTCGGTTTTGCTCAGGAAGGGTGGGCCTATATTCAGGTGCCACCAGCATGTCCTGGGTAGACCTTGTTTCTTAAGTGACCTCAGGAAATTAATTTAGCGAATGATTTATTTAAGTAAAAAAAAAAAAAAAAAGATCAGCCACTTTTTTGAGTGCTTTTTCCCATTGTCTGTTTGTTTTGGGTAATAGTAGCAAGTGCTCTCTGTGATCTGTTACCCATATCCTTCGGAAATCTCTTCACCATCCTGTTCCCCTGGTTCAAATGGCAATAAAAAGCCATTTCCAGCAATTTGCACAGGGAGAGGCGGGGCTGGGTCTGTAAAGGTCAGGTTCATGGCCATGAAACCCCCTCCAAAGCCACGGCAGGAGTGCGTGGCTAGCCCCAGGATGTCAGCCACAGCACTACCCCAGCCTCTGGCTTCTGCTTTAGGCTAGCTTTTATATACATATAAAGTAATCTTGACCAGCAAGAACTTCCCATTTGGTCTAGATTTCCTGGGAGTCCTTTATAAAAGGAATTATTTCAGTAAGGATTTTATGGTAAGAGTGACTTTGCTCCAGATTTCGTGCTATGAAATGAAATGCTTTGCTCCAGATTCCGGTGCTATGAAGGCAGAGTCGTCCATGCAGAAACCTCAGCAGATAATCCTCATCAGGAGACACTCATTAAACCCTGTTTAGTGTGGTTGGTTCTATGGATAATTAATAAAGCAATCAGCTGGAAGAACCCGTTCGAGATATGGATGGTATAATATAAAAAACTCGTCCACGTGACTGGCTGAGTAAGGGTTTCAGCACTGGAAAGGTATGAGAAGGCCCTAAATGCCTCTTATTTATGCAGAAAGCAGACAGACAGCCTTCAATAAAGGAAAAATTCAACTGACTCATGAGGACCCCCAATACGTACCCAGAAGAAACCCCTCTGAAAGGGCGCCGATGCCTTTGGCGCTCACGGCACATCTCCACTGAGACCAGCATCCTATCTCGACTGGGTTACAGCGGAAACCTCCGTAAACGAGGCAGCACAGAGGCGGCAGCATCCATCAACAGCCAATTCATTATACTAAATCCAGAGAGGATAATGAAACCTGCTGAAATATGGGACTAAAGGCCAAGGTTGGGTTTCCCTGGAAACCATAGCATTGTATTTGCTAACTTTTGTTATTTGCAAATATTGCCCATGGTATGTATTTCAGCATCGCTGGTCTGCCAAGGGAAACTTAGGGGTGTGCGCCGACGTTTCCCCTCCCTCCCCTCCAGCCCCACGTTAGGACTACCGTAGCTTCAGCCCTCTGTAATTTCTTTCTGAAAAAATAATAAGAGGATGTTTTTTCTCCTTCCCAAAGTTTCCCTTTTATCTTAATAAAGACACTGTTATATATTTTCATAAATAACTTGGCCAACATAATATTTCCTTGGCTCTTGCCGATGGCTAGGAGAAAGCAAGTGACCTCCGTGGGGCTGCGATGATAACGTTGGTATTTATCAACAGAAACTCCTACGAGTCTCATTTGCATTTTTACTGCAGTCCAGCTGGGGTATAAATCAAACAGATATCAGGACCGTTCATCCATCGTGATGGATCTTAGCGCTGCTGTCATCACGAGGAAGGACATCCGTACGGGGAGATTTGTGTGTAGCTGTCTACTTTTGCTCTGCCAATAAGCGAGTTGTGTCATCCCTGATGGAAATGTTAGCACGCAGTGGGGATATCTGGAAAAAAGGGGATTGCTCACGGTAATAAATTACTTAGCCAGACCATTCATATTGTCTAGTCATAACTTTCAGTCTTTTATCTCCGTGTCTTTAAATGGCAAGGGAATTTCAGGGCTTTTTACAGACTATTCTTTAAACAAGACAAACTATTTTTAGCGACTAAGCTTTACAATAGGGAGCACAGTGGAAATGAGCTGGGCTTCCCAGCACAGCCTTGGCAGCATTTTTAATGCTCAGCAATGCTTATCCCCCCATATGAGGACCTGCAGTCCCCCAGAGTGGCACCAGCCGGCCAGACGCACGGGAGATGCTTCTGCAACCTCTGCTCTACCAAACCCGCATGCACACCGGCTCATCTCCCTTAGGTGGAAAATAAAGGTGATTTTTACTGTATTGCATAGATAAAGAACTGCCTCGGGCCCAGGGGGTGCTCTAATAACAAGCAGCCCCAGCCCCACGTGTAGTGGGAGCCGTGGGTGCCTGCTAAAGAATGGAAAATGAAGATAAAACTATGTAAACGTTAAGTGACAGATTAAAATATTGCCACATTTTACAAGAATGCACATAAATATTTTCCAGAAGTTTTCCCGAGCTGCTTTATTTTACATGTTTTGTCTGCTAGCTCTCCCCCTTGACCATAAAGGCAGCTGTAAAAACGTCCACAAACAGGCCGGCTGCGGGGTGAGCAACTTCTCTGCTAGCCAGCAGAAGTGCAGGAAATATTCAGCAGTTGTTGTTAATGCCTGTTCCTTCTTAATGGGAAGGAAATTCCCCGTTCCTTCCTACCCCACATCGCTCCGTCCACGGTAAGGACACTGCTCTGGCATGAGATGCACCGTCCCTTAACAGCCCAATGCAGCATGCAAAAATTTAGCAATGTTAAGACGCAACCCCATGGCAGGCAAGTTCTTTATGTGGCAGTTTGGTTTTATTTTCAAGATTTTGCCTGTTTTCCCTCCTTTTCAGCATGATAAAAAAGGGGGTGTTTTCACACCTGCAGCCTGCCAGCCAGCCCCGCTCCACAGGGCACAGAAAATCCCCTCCCCGTGCAGCCTCGCCCCGCAAAGAAGGGCTTATTTTTTAAAACAAAGGAGAAAAAAGATGCTTTTGGCGGTTTCCCACATTGTTTGCATTTCCTTTGTTCCATTTTGCCCTCCAGCGCATCCCACCGGCCTCGGCCTCGGCATCCCATTGCTGGCTCTCAGTCTGCTGTTGCTCTGCAGGCACTGCCAGGGAGCTCAGCAGCACATGTCCTGGGAGACTTTCTGGTCCTCATATTTAGGTTTGGATTGCAAGCAGTTGTCTGGAAGCCTGGATCTGACCTCCCTGGGCTTGGGGCTCTACTCCTACGTGCACGTCGCTCCTGTGTGCATGGGTAGCTCCTCTAAGCCAGTGGTGTCAAACTGGTAGGAGGGAGGTTGGTGGCTGTGCTGCAGCTCCAAAGAGGGTTTCCTGGGACATTGTCGCTGCCCAGCATCTTCCCAGCTCCCCCAAGATGGGGAAAGTCATTTTGGCATCTGCTGGAAATGCTCTGGGGCTTGGGCATGGTGGAGAGGATGAGATGCGAAGCACTGCTCTCCAGCCCCAAGGGTAAAGGAGCACAAGGTGTAAAATAACCACACCGGGGCCTTAATGTCCCAAATTTTGGCACTGAAGAGCTCCTAGCCCCTGTACATACACACACTGCCCCTCCGGCGCTGCTGGGGCATCCCAGGCTGAGCAGGTTTGTTCCTCCCCGACCAGGCAGAGGCAGACAGTCAGCACGGCTCGGGGTGCCGGATTTTAGCGGGGATTGCTGCAAAACTGCCAATGGAAGGGGAAACACCGAGGCTGGCATGGAGAGGGGCTTGTGTCCCACGTTTTGTGTGTGGTGGAGGAGTTGCGCTCAGCCGGACACGTGCCGTGCAGAATCCCACGAGGATCAGGTGCCTCTGCAGGGCCTTGATTCCTACCCTTTGGGGGAACATAGGGAAATCCTTACAAAAAGCAGGGGGTGCAACTGGTGCAGGAGGGACGGAGACTCCCTCCGTGCTCACCGGTTTCTGTAGACACGGACAGAGAGGGCCCTGCGAGACAGCATCTGCCTTTAATTGCCTTGTTCCCTTTCTCATCTCTCTGCCCCCTTTTCCTTTCAAGCCTCCTCTGTTTTGTCGCACCATCCACCTTCCTGCTTGCTTCTCGCATCTCCCTAGGCTTGCATCCCCTCTTCCTTTCATCGCCATTTCAAATGCCCCAAAGGGTTTGACTTTTATTTCACCGTGCTTCTTGCTTCCCTGAATGCCCTCCCCCTGGAATAACACCAGGGTCCCCCCTTTCATTCACTTCTGAGCTGAGTTAAAAGAAATGGGATGTTAAACCTGCACAAAGCCACTAGCACCCAGATTTCTTTTTGATCTTGACATCCACAAGTCGTAATTGAACCAGAATTAAAACAGTCCAGAAATTTGGCACAGCAAGGGATTGGAAGGAACAGTTGAAAGGAAGTTTTCCAGGATTTTCTTTTTTTTTAAATGAAGGATTTGGAGCAATTTTTCTTTGAAACAATGTCTTGCATACAGAGTCATTCCACCCTGCCAAATGATTTCTAGTTTCTTATGATAAGAAAGCTACATATTGGGGGAAAAAAAGGGTAAAGAAAATGCAGAGCTTTATTTACTATCAGTGGGTTCATGTAAACATGCACAAAACCAAACCACCCTTTCACCGGGTGTATGGTCCACATTCCTGCCGTCCCTACTCGGGTGCCCCTCTGTTTAACCCTGCGAGACGGTGCCAGATAGACACTTGCACATTGCTCCCAGTCCCCTTTCAAGCACAGGGAATTTTGTTTTGTTTTTAATGCATCTAACGAGTGATTCTTGGCAAAGGCGGCCTGCATGGCTTTCATTCCTGTGGTCTATGAACATATATACTCGCCAAGCTGTTTACGCTCTCTGTCCAGAGATATTTTTCTGATTAACCACCAGCAGTTATTGGGATTTTTGTTTGCCCACATGCACAGCTGGGAAGAGCAAACAGCAAACAGTGGCGGGGGAGGGACGGGCACCCTCCGTGTTTCAGCTGTAAGATGCACAATTCCGAGGTGAAGTGGCTCATTGCTGCCACTTGCACCATTTCCACTAATGGCCAAGGGCATGCAAGCGTTCTTTTCAGCTGTTTCACCACTGCTTTATCGGTACTGTAAATTCCTGGAAGGAGAGGGTGCCTTTGTATCCACCTAGATAACGCGCCTATCCGATTCAAAAAAGTAATTACTGGGTATTTCCTCAGTGCAATCAAGTATTTAGCAGCAGTGGGTACTTCTGCACAGAAAATTACATATTAAAGGGTATTGCTTTACAAAAATCAGCACACATTAGATAACTTTTTCTTCGAGCCTAAATATATGCTGTAACATCTACCTCCGAGGTGTGTATATTTAAGTGTGCGCAAGCATCACTTTAATTAGAGCATTGGTGCTATCAGTAGGAGAAACCAGCAACCATTAACTTCTCATTTTCATTTAAAGCACACTGCTTTGTAATAAGAAAATCAGATAATGATCAAAAGTCCAGCTCTTCTTTCAATAAAACCTCATTTGTTTTAATTTCAACACCTGCCGCTCTCTTGGTGGAGCTCACCTTAGGGGAAGGGCTGGGCACGTCCCCCAATCCTTACACCCTGTCTTCTTCCACCTCCCTGGTTTTGGGATGTTTGTGGGAGCCTGCACTCCCATGAAGCCAGAAATCACTATCACATAATAAATATTACATTTTTATATCAAAATAGATGTATTGGCTTTTAGACACACACCAGAGTCCAGCGCTAATTTGTGTACGAATGCCTTCAACACTTCTCTCCCACCCTTTGCCCCTGTGCCAGTGCTCATCGGGGTGAGAGCAGCAGCTCTGATCTCTGCTGCCATTCACAGCTGAGTCACTTCTTGCCCTTCATTCATGTAACTCCAAGCCTTGGCAGAAGGAGCAGGGCAATAAATAGTTTGAGCTCTGGGTCCATGTGCCCGTGACATGAGCCGTGTGTTGGTCCCGCAGCCCAAGCAGAGCCTCACCGCGGTCATTGGCTCGTCCTTGCTCTAAAATCTCTCTGTATGAACCAGATCAATACTATCAGCCAGTTTCCTACTTGCCTGTTTCACCTGAATCGCCAAGCAATCTTTTTCGCTACTTAAGGTCCCTGACCAGAAAAACCACTCCTGTAGTTACGATTTATTTATTCATTCAGGGGACATGCCATACCCAGCAAGAGTGAAATAGAAAAGGCAGACGCTGATCAGTTATATCTCATTACTCGTAACTAATTCGATGCTTTTCCAGCTGTAACAACTGCCTCCAAATTACTGTCTGGTTGCAATGCGATTTCCAAAGCTTTAATCTCATACACAGCTCCCCACTCTGCCAGAGAGAGACTTTGCAGAGCTTTGGTGCTTGAGCAGAATTTGACCCGCAGTAAGGATTAAATACAGAAAAACAATAATGAACCTACTCCTGCCCACCGATACCAACATGCATTTTCCTGTGCGAGTGATGTATAAATACAGGTTACATTTGCCATTGATGTGTCCCGTTGTACGTGTCTGGGCACCTTGGGAGGGAAACTGTTGTCTCTGCTGCTAGACGATATGCAGCCTCTTGTCCCATTTGCCATGTTTTCATTGATGAAAGACCAAAGCGTGCAAAAATCAATGGCCTCATGCATAATACAGGGAACAGCAATTAACTCTTCGCTGCAATACTTTGCCATGACGCTGACTGACTACAAATGGCTCTCTGCCGGCACTGAACTCTGCCAATTCTCATCATCGATCAGGCATCCTGTGCCCATTCAGCTTTCAAAGCTGCTTGAGGTGTCTCTTGCTGTTTTCCCCCTCACTTGGCTGGCAGACACGCATGGAAGTAGCTACATGTCCGATCCTATTACTCTCTCCAACCACACCACTTATTATTCTAGCTGGGTTTGCAAATCCAATCTGTGGTGCGTGGGCCTGGAAGCTCAGTCTTGTAAAACTTGATTTTATGAGGCCAAGCCTCATCCCAGTTTATTCCACATCATTGCCAGACACTGCTCCAGGAGGTAGGGACTTTGTCGGCATTGCCACACTGTCCAAACTTCTTGAGAGCACTCTTGTAGTCCTCCCAACCTTGCACTGACAGCCTTTCATTCCCACACCATCCTCCTACCACGGACCTTGGAAATGCAGGTATTGGCCAACCCATTGGGTTCACTGCGGTGCAGCAAGCGTAGGGGTACCCATGGGAGTTGCCTCTGAGCAGGCAACGCCTGTGAGCTCTGCGAACAAAGCTCTCCCTAAACCAACCCTACAGCTGTCAATCAAGGGGCAATAAAAACAATTGCCTCTGTGAATTTATCTTCTATGGCACACTAGACATAAGAAGGGATGGCTGTTCAGGTGTTTTGCTTGTATTCCTCAGAGTTAAATGGGAGAACAGGTTACTAATAATGAAAGCAGTAATGAACAGTAGCAGCATCCCTTGCCGTGAGAATTTCTTGGAGCCTTCATCAACCTGGACCGAATGGCCCCAGGCGGAGTAGGGGTTTATAGCCCTCCTTGAGAAGTCTTTCATGGAGGAAATGGAGCTGGGACCCAAATCTGGTGCCTCGTGATGAAGTGTGGTAGCTAATGACTGAGCTACTTTAGATGTGGTGGTGGGACTACATTCCTGAGTTCCTGCTGTGATGGGCTGAACATTTAATGTACACAAGCATGTAACCATAAGCCCAGTACTCATATAATCCTATCCAAGCACAGCTACTTCACAGCTTGTCAAAGATACGGCTCTAGAGGAAAAATCAAGAATTTCTAGTGCTTTTAAAAATATCACACGTCAGTTTGTTTAGTGAAAGGATGCAGGGATGGTGAGCGGGAAGGTGATGGGGCCCCTTGCTCTAGATTAGACCCAGATGGGCTGAGAGGTGTGGGAATAGCCTTTGCCTTCCTGATGATGAATGCACAAATCCCTTCTGCAGCTATCTGAACCGTCGTGTTGTGAAATGTATTGTGATTGATTAGGAGAGTATTAACCTTGTCATTTGTAATAGGTCATCCGTTGATTTTATCACGTTTTAATCCATATTTTTTTCATACTGAGCTTCTTCCTAAAGAAAGCGTGTAGATGGGCAAGCTGGGGATGGATGGGGGTCAATGTTCAGAGAGTTTGATGATAATTTTTTTAACGCTTGCCTTTTCTGAGCCAATTTTTTTGGTAGCTCTGACGGTGGGGTGAGACGACCATTTTCCAAGATTTGTGTGACCAAATTAGTGATGTATATTTACAGAGGACTGTGAATTCCCTGTGTCCTTGAGGTGCTGTAGGTTTAAGGGAACAGACCATAGGTAATAAGTGTTGAGGCTCTTGCTCTGCCCAAAGCCATGAATATCTCCCTGAAGTCATGAGGAGTTTGCTGTACCTATCTGAGGGTAAAATCCACTGTAGATTTATTTTGTGGTTTATGAGTACAGCAATCATTTCTGTTTTATTCACTGTCTTATTTAAAGGGGGTGATGAGCTGTGAATACCCAAGTTAGACAATTACATAATTAAGTAAAAACCATTTTTTCCTTAGCACAGATTTGTGAGCCCAAGCTTGCAGGCACCCGGTGAGACTTTCGAAAGCGCCAAACACCAAATTTCCCATTAGTACGTCTCCAGGAAAATCAGCCCTCCTTCCCTACATCTTCACCAGAGACATTTCAGGCCACCTCTGGTTTCCACTTCTGTTTTCCATCTCTGTGCTGGGTTTCAGGGTTTTTTTAGACCTGAGGCTAAGCAGTTTTTGTACAGCTATATACCCTGACGCGATGCTTGGGTGGAAGGAAGGATGTTATTCCAGTTATTTATATCCCTTTTTTCCCTGATTGTGTTGTCTGGAAGGGATGACTGCGGTCTTGGGTCCTGTTTTGGTCCAGGAAGCAACATCTCAGCTGGAACAATACCTAAAATGGGCTCCCCCAGTCGATGGGGATAATTTAATCGGTTGGCAACGGTGGCTGCAGAGTCAGACCGCGGCTGCAGACAAGGCTTGTTCTGCTTGGCTGGAATGAGTTAGGGGTGCAGCAGGAAGAGAGTGAATTGGGGCAACCATCAAGTCCCAACTGCATTTCTGTGTCCCTTAATGATGACATTAAGCTCAGGTTAGTGGGTTTCCCATCTGGAAGTGCCAGTAAAGTGCTTAGAAAGGGGCCAAGCATGATGCTTGGGTTTTGATGAAAGGATTAAAAACATAAAGAACTCAATTTTTAAGAGAGAAAACCCAAAAAGAAGGAGTATGCCAGCCCTGAGAGAGGAGAGGCATCCCACCTCAAGCTGCCTAAGAGGTGCTGGAGGTCTGCACGCACATCAGGCAATCGGAGGCTCAGTCTTGTGCTCGTGTGGTCACTGCTGTTATCTGCTGTGTGTCTTTCCATCTGCATTACAAAGTGAAATGAGCTGAAATTTCCCAGAAGGTTACATCTGTAATTACTGGTATCTGCATGCCTGCGCTGATGGGGACGTAGCCGTTATAGTCTATCGTCTTGTGCAAGAGGAGAACTGGACAGTATTGCCCTCAGATGGTGCTTTCTGGGCACCGATCTGAAAGCAAGGTGCAATTTTTTTATGCTTCTGGCATCAGGCAGAAAAGCAGGGCATATCTGTTCCATGCTAACACTTTGGAAAGTTGAGACATTTTGAGGTTAGCCAAATTTCTCAAGCCCAGTGAGGACATTTGTTGGTATGACGATGCGCTGAGATGCATTTTTGTGCTACAAGTCTCAGGAGCGGTCTCTTTGGGATTTAGGGCATCCCCTCCCCGGAGCAGAGCTCTGCACACCAAATTGCACGCTGTACAATGACTGCCGCCTCTCTCCATTCCGTGGAGAAAAGAGGATTTCACCCTCTCAGCTAGATTTACCTTCGGGGGAAAGACAACACCCACCTCTTGTCCCAGACGGTATTATCTTGGGCAACCACATTTACCCCAGGCTTTCACTTTGTTTCAGTGCAAACGCCACTGAGAAAAATATGTGCGTATACATGGGAGGTATTTACATCTTGTTTATTTTTAGATTTCAGCTTAATAGAGAAAGAGGAACAACAACAAAAGAAAAAAACCAAGGGGAAGGGTGCAAGTGTATTTCTAAGACATGCCTGAACCTGCTGCACCTCTTAATAAGATTTAGCAAGATCAATACATTGATACAATATTCTCTGGCCTTGCCAGAACAAATATTCCGAGAGGAAAGTGGGACAAGGACAGCTGCGGGCTTTTCTTGCCGTCAGATCACCACTGCAGAATTAGCAGAAATTTTCATTCTGAAAAAAAGATGGAGCTTAAGCTTTCAGTTGATGAAAACCCGGCACATTTAGGAATTTCACATCCTTGGTGGGATAATAAACTTGCAGTTCCCTCTCTCTGACGCAGCGTTTGCTCTTTCTAAGGGATTATTCTCATTGTTCTGGGTTTGAGGTGAGCAAGATCAGGATCAGGCACCTTTGGCTTGAATCATTGCTACGGCAGTGGCTCAAGGTCTAGTGCGAGCTGGGAAGGTTAAACACCAGAAAGGGTGAGGGGTCCCCAAAAATGTCCAGGAGGCTTCCAGTGCCAAAGCTATTCTGCCACTGCTACAGCAATTAAAGATTAATTCAACCCAGAAAGCAACGTTCTTCTTGGATTCTTAGCAGTGTTCTTTGTTGAGCATGTACACTTGGAAAATGCTTTCCAAAATATTTACTTTCAAATATTTTTAACTATGCTATAGTGTTTTACAAAAACAGCTAAGTTTTCCCCTTCATGGTTGTTTTGCAGTGCAGACTGGCTCGGAGATTGCTAGTACAAGCTGAATCTGCACTCCTGCTGGGCTGTGTGTCATGGAGACTTTGCTCTTACCTGATCTGTATGCTCCTACTTAAGACGGAGATGTTATTAGCTATTGCTGCAAATGGTTTTTTTTCAAATGCATTTCATTAAAATCATTTTAGACACAACAAACAAGGTAATTTGCATGAAATTTGAGTAACAAACCACCATTTTTGGAGTCTGGTGGAAGACAGGACTGAAGGAGGGTGTTGCTGGTGTTGCACATTTGTTACTATTGGCTGTACTTCTCGGCTGGATTGTGAAAAACAGATTTTTAATCTGGAAAATAGAGGCTCAGCCCCAGACAGCGCAAAGCCTCTGCCTTTCCCAGGAGCCTGCTGCTGTGCTGCCTCCCAAGCCCCTTGGTCAGTGCTTCTGACCTAGCAGAAATAACTGCTCTCACAAGAGAATACAGCGGTTTACAAAACATTCTGGAAAGTTTAGGACTGGAAAAACTGAGGAAAACTACATTGTTTACTCTAATGCTACTAGCTTTAATGTGGAGATATGATAATTTGCCCAATCACATTCATTTTGACAACGGATGCATTTTGTCACACTAAAAGAGACAGTCATAAAAATATACTTGTTATTTTGCTGTCAGCCAAAAATAACCTCAGCACTAGAGTAGATTAAAAAACAGAGCAGTAAGAGTAAGGTCCAGAAAGCATGAATTCTCTGCTAATAGTGCAAGTGATCTGCTTTGCTGGAAGTCAGCTGAAATGGAGTTTGTTTGCACACACAGTCTCTGTGCACTTGTTAGGGCATTATTTGCCCATACCATCATGCTGTGCGAGGCCACGACCCGCACCTGATTCAGCCTCCTGGCAGAAAATTAGTGAAACTTCATTTTTTTCTTGAATTGGAGCCCGCACCTGTAAGCGATCAAAAGAGAAAACCCAATCCAGGCACTCCTGCCCAAAACTAGGGTCTGGATCTCAACCCATCTGCAATCTGTGGCTTCAGTCCCTTCACATTTGCTGTAACAAAAACTGTTTGAAAAAAAGAACAAATAAACTTGTTAAGAGAGATGTCTGGGGTCACTGCACAAGCTGTCACACTGAGTTAGCTCTGACATGTTACCGCAATGCGTATTTATGGTCTAGCATGGATCAGCCCAGAGGCTGGGACAAGGTACTTTGCCAGGAGCAATGGATTCCTCCATTTTTTTCTTGTACCGAAATCCAGACTGAGTTCAGCAGAACTTAAAAAAACACAGCTAGCAAAGGAAGAAAAGGATACGGGAAACATCTAAAGTAGAAATTTAGTTTTTAAAAAGGATATAACATAGAGAAATAGGTATGTTGCCCACCATCATTAGAGACTGTTGCCTGGCCAAGGGCTAAGTCAACATCGGGTCAACATGGTGAGACCATGCAGTGGTTAATGCCCGCAGAGGTGTCAGGGCTTTTATCCCACCGTCCCTTTTCCAGTTCATCCTTTCTTATCTGGAATTGACCTTTTTCATAGTGGGGCTCAGACAAAGAGCCCGATGGCTCCCCCACGGTGACCCAGCAGTCCCCAGGGCGGTGGGAGAGAAAGCAGCCTCATGCCATCAACCTACCATGACGAGAGCAACCTCCAGGGAGCCGGCGGTGGAAAGCAGAGCAGAAACCCATGATTTCTCTAGTGCTCTCACATCAATTACTTTTTACTCAACTTTATGAAGCCATTGCGTTTTTTCCCTTTATTTTCTCATCTTGATTAGCCCACGTCCCACCACTGCTCCCGTCTCCAGTTGCCATCTGTGAGCAATCTACATTCCCAGCCTCATCATTAATTTGTGTCATTTCTTGAAAACAGCACAATCGTATATTCGTGGTAAGTATTTCATTCTGATTCAGGAGAGCTTAAAATGCCTCCCTGTGTGCCTGCCTGCACCAGCTGAGTGTCACCAGACCACAGCCCTGGCTTCTTTTTATGGCTTGTATGTTTTTCATACAAGGCCTTTGCCTCATGCTCCCCATGAGCCACAGACCCTTTGCAAGCGCCCAAGCTATGCCCAATTTTTTACTGTTTGGTTGGTTGTTTTTTTTTTTCCCCCACATATGGTAATAATTTTTAATGAAAAAAATATGTCAATGACATTTTCTACAGAGCAAAAAAGAAGAGAAATAATTTTCTTTCAGAAGTTGCCTTTTTGTAAAGAAAACAATGCTTTTGAAACTTTTAATTTAAAACCTTTCATTGCTCATGTAAGTCTGAAAATATTTGGCTTTATTTCAAATGCAATGAAAACAGTTTTTGAAACATCCAGATTTACAGTAAAACAGGCATTCCAGCCTTCAGACAGCTCTGGATCCAGAAGGTCCTTAGAAACACTTGGGACAATCCATCCCAGAGGCACTAAGCCGCTGTTTTGCTGTTTCAGTGGCAAAATAGGGACATTTCTTGGACACGTCTCCGCACCCCAACCACAGGGTTGACTATGTCCATGCGAACAACTGATCCATTGAATGCAAACCCCTCTCCACAGTAGGACCTTGTACCCCAACATACCTATGCCCCTGGGAAATAAATGCAGGGGAAAGCCTCTCCTGAGGGTATAACTTGAAGACTCAAATGTTAGGCTGGTTTTACTGAAGGGTCGTTTCTGTAGTGAGGTTTCAGACACAACGGGACACGGGGCAACGTCTAAGGAACAAGACCTCACCCAAAGAGTACTCAATATTCACCTTGTTGTGATAGGTACCACTGGCTTCTGTGCCTCCTGCTTAAGAAATTCATGTAAAATACAGACAAAGGGGCACACTGCTGCCTTTGTCACACATCCGTATGTGCCACATGCCGCTCGCGTTAACGTAATTAACTTAATTTGAAAAACTGCATCGAGCAACAGGCGTAGTTGTCTCAGAGCCTTTTTGCTCTGTATGGTGACTACTCTCCAAACCATCAACATGACAGAAGAACTGTGTCTAATTAACACTTTCTTAATACCTCAACAAATAACAAACCTGCTGTTGGGAAAAATAGTTTCACACTTCCTTATCAAATTAGGGCAAAATCACTCCTAATGAGCTAAAATCAATTAGTGCGACACCAAAATGAATGTATTTATGCTGTCAGCAAGCGCTATTTGCATAACAGTTTGCAAGGGCAGGGAAGATGCTATAGCTTCTCAGTGCCGCTAATGAGGAGCTGCTGCAGGAAGGTGCTACCAGAGAGAAAATTGTTTTATGCAACCTCCATGCAGCACCGGCTGGCACCCAGAGCCAGAAGCATCACACAGGGGGGTCATGCAGGACTTTGTTCTCCAAAAAACCCAAAAGCCCAGGTAAATGGGGCCCAGGGGTGCGTCCTGTCTGCAGCCCTGGGAGGAATGGGGATGTCCTTGCTGCTCCTCTCTGCCATCACATCGTGCACCAACAGCTCCGGTGACCAGGATGAGCCTTTTGGCACCACCAGTACCCTCCCCATGTGCTGCAGCGCTGATGGGGAACCTGGCTCTTCCCTCGCTTACCCAGAGAGGTAAAAGCCTCTTCAATGCCTCTTCTGCCCACGCAGAAAAAAATAAACAGCTGAAAATGGTACATAACAAGACAAAAATGCCTTTATGAAAATCATCCTTAGTTTTCTGTTGTTGTTAAAACCTTTAATCAAATTAGGGGACTGGCTCATGAACAAATGGAACAGAGATAGACAGCAATTGATTTTAATCATATTTATTTTTTATAGCTACTTAAAACATCTCGTTGCAGTTCCGGCATATACAAAAGTATTCTTGACCTTGGAGTTAATTGCTTTGAAGCTGTGCTTGTGACTAATGCGTACGTGCCCATATGTCTCTGCCTCTCTCTATCTCAATGCCATTATAGCCATGCACATAGAAATAAATATGTAAGAGGAAGAATGACACAATACGGACTGAAATAACTGCATGTAAGCTGGTGCAGCTGAAATCCTTACTAAGACACTTGTAGCAAATTATGTCATCTTTTTCGGAATTCGGGCTATCATACAGACAAAAGTTGGATGGATAAATAACATCCTGCAGCTTTCCTTGTCAGAAGAAAGGATGCGTGAGTGGAACATCAGCCCCAAAAAATAAGTCCAAAGAGAAGCAAATACAGGGAGGGACCAGGAGGAGAGTAGGGGCGAGCGTGTTTGAGGGGAGGAAGCTGAAAGGTGATGGCACACCTGGCTGGGCAGAGCAGGGACGGGGAAGGGACGTGGTCGTGAACCCATCAGCACCACAGACACCAGGGGATGGTGCTGCTTCCCCTTGCAAAGACTTTACAAGAACTGAGTCGCTCTAAGTCCTTCTGGTCTTCCACTGGAAGACTTTGGGGAAGGACACAGGGGGAGGTAGACCAGGACAGCCCAGGTCAGCTCTCCGCAGGAATGGGCACAGAGAGGTCTATTCTATGGTCAATTCTATAGCTTGGGAAAATGTAGTCAATACAAGACAGGACATTTTCCTCATCAAATAAAAACAAATTTTCAAACACATGGGCAGAGTGATGCTCTGTGATGATCCTGAGCTTTTCATAGTCTCAATATATTTTCCTTGGACAAAAATATTGGTATTCATACAAACCCATTAGGCACTAACTTTCCCACACTTCTAGAATCACTCTTCATTGCTGATTTCATTTTACTTGGTCTATTAAAAAGGTGTGTGCACTGAGGAGTATTTTAATATCAAAAAACTGAAGCGAACAGTTCCCTTTTATTTAACGGCCCTGGAAAATATTTGTAGCAAATATGAAAAGTAAGCCAGGCTCTTCAGCAGGGGACATATCTGCATGTGCAGCTGTGGAAAAACATGGGGATTCAGCCCATTTTCCTGAACCCACACCTAGAAAACAAGTATTAACCAGGACAGGGTAAAGCCTCTGGCTGCTGCCAGGTGCTGGTGGGTCCTGCCCATCGCCCCCAGGCTGGGGAGTGGGTCAGCAGTACCTGTGTGAGACAGAGCCCTCCTGCCTTGGATGTGGCTGAAGTAGATGCAAGAATTCCTGTCCTTAAAACCTGTGCAAAACTGTGCCCAAAGTACTCATGGCTCACCCAGCTGATTAACTGCTCATTAATTGACATGAGGCTGCAGGAACCTTAGTGAGTTGTGGTTGCAGCATCCCCCAAAAAACACACAGGAGGTCATACCATTGAAACTTCTTCTTTTCTTCTTGAACCCCTCACATCTTCTGGCAATATACTTTTTACTCTATTTTCTGTAGTTTTCTCAGCAAACAGAGCAAAGACTTCATTTTATCCGCCGTAGGGTTTCCATGAGCGTGGCTGCTGCCACAGGGTCTGCCCAGGACTATGCAAGCCCCAGGTGTTCCCGGCGTGCTGGGACTGCAGCCCATTCACTTAACATAGCTTCACGCATTCCCCGGCATCGTACATCACCTCCCACCGCCCCACCAGCAATTCCAGCTGCCTTGGGGGAGCCCCACCGCCGAAGATGGCAGATCCTCTCCGCATGCAGAAAGCACATCAATCACACGGGAAGCACACAGGTAATGGGCAGCATGGGATGGGCCCCTGGATCCTGCCCAGCAAACTGCAAAAAAAAAGCTGTAATATTTTAACTTTCTGCTCTAGATACGCTCCGCTGGGGTCTAAGGCACTAAGCATGAATCTGTTTCTTATCTTTGCTTTTTATCTGGCAGCCATGGGGAAAGCATTTACTAATGCAACCAAGGCACTCAGAAAAGTTTTAAACAGACTTTCTGGCTTTCTGAAGAAAAAAAAGACTTTGTCACGGCTTATCATTAGTGGTTACTAGCAGTAGAAATTTTTGGACAAAGACGACTTTATCTGTGGCTGAGATTTCTTGGTCAGAGCCACACGCACAGGCACCAGAAAGCCCACTCTGGGGAAGGTGAACATCCCAGTCTGTGACACATCTGGAGACTCTTGGAAAATGTAGAAAATTCCCTAAATCTTCACTGAAAAAATTTCGAGATGGAAAAGGAGACATTTGCCCAAGAAAACAAAAATCAATGGTAGATTATTGTAGAATTTTATGCAAAACAAAGAAAAACTGATGCAAACAGAGCTTTCCTCTCACATCACAGTCTGCTGAAAGCTGTTTTCTCTCTGAAAAAAAATGTTCTCATATTATATCTGGGCCTGATGTATAATTTTTACATTACGACCGGGATCTTTGAAAGATCATCTGAAATAAGGCTGCGACGTAATCTCCTGGAAAGGATGGG
This sequence comes from Sula dactylatra, assembly GCA_013389905.1. Taxonomy (NCBI): domain Eukaryota; kingdom Metazoa; phylum Chordata; class Aves; order Suliformes; family Sulidae; genus Sula; species Sula dactylatra. The sequence goes on along the minus strand of WEKW01007587.1, from coordinate 301,809 downwards.
AGTCTGCAAGGTCAGTGCGTAAATGAGATGAGAGCATATAAGCAGCTAATGAAGCAAGCAAATATTAGTGAGAAAAGGAAGAAATAAATTCCTGGAGGACTGAAACCAGAGCACTGCCCAGCTGCATGGACTCTGTACAAGCAAGGAGAAAATGTGGGTATGAGGTGGACCCCAGGGGCTCCCCCCCGGACTGAGGCACCCCCAGGCCATGCGGAGCATCCCCCACGACTGGGACGTGCCTGTCTCTTGGGGCATCCTAGAAAACCCCATCAGCTATTTTTCAGCAGCTTTTAGACACCTTTGAAATGATTTCACTTTACACACGGAAAAATTGGCAGGGGGCAGCTCCTCGGCTTGTGCAAACGAGCTCCCAGGGACCCACCCAGGGCAGGACCTGCTTGCAGGATAAATAGCTGGAAAAGATGATGCTGTTGGAGCCAATGTGGCATTAACAACACTGAGCAGCTCCTGTGGCAGAGGCATTACCTGCCACAGTAATTAACACAGGGCAAGCACATTGTGTTCCTGTAGGTGCAGTCATTCTTCAAATGAGTAATTTATATGGGTACGTTAAAGTATATTGTGTGTAATTTCTCACCTACCACCGCCTGAGGGGAGCACATGAGCCTGGTTTACAAGGAAGTGCTACACAGACACCACGCGGTGGGCTGTGAATAACAGATATTCTTTTTTTTAGATTTTTTCAGTCTTTAAATAGTTCTACAAGGCAGTGAAAACACCCTTGCAAAACCAAATCCCCTGTGCATCGCACCCTCACAGTGCATGGGGATACAGGGGTCCTGCTGGGAGATGTTTGCCAAGCTGCTGCTGCTCAAAGGTGGTTTGCAAAACCTTGCAGATGTTTTGTTAGATGCTTACCCAGCACTGAGCAAGGACTTGCTCACATTGCTTCACATGCACGCTGGATGGGTTCACCCTGGCACTTTGCAGAAGTTTTATGCTGTCATGTGCATCTTCTCCTCCAGGGATGCTCCAGGAGCGCTCCCGGACCTGTTGCATCAGGCTTATCCTACACAGTTAATGCCACATTTATTGTCTCACCTTCCAGTCATTCTTATGGTTGTTCAGAAAATCCGAATCTCTGGTGCATGAGGCGCAGAAGTCAAACCTGACCATCAAATTTTGAACTGCAGATATAGATCAATGTCTCGTTGTGAGGCTGTGATGTACAACAGCAGCTGTGGCTACAGTGGAGGGGGACCATGGACTCATAAAGTGTCCAGAAATTAATATGATGTGACTAGTCTCAGCCCTAGAGGGTAGATGGAGGAAAACCAAACACTATTGCAACTCTACACCACAATCATCTCAGTTATAGGAGAACTGCTTTTCTGGCCAGCTTGGAAGGAAAATGAGGCAGTACAAATGCCATATCCAAAAGCAGGAGGACATGGAGAGCCCAAGCCAGAAGCCAAGTCACAGTAACTAGTCACAGTAACTAGCCTATATATTTAATATTACCCAATAAAATTTACTTGCCATCACGATAGCCTCAGAGAGGCGTTGCATTTTTTATACTGATGCAGGTTCAGCACAAGACCAACAGCATGAAGGTAAATGGGTCTTTGGACGAGCCTTCTGTTTTTCCAACCTTTTGGGAAACACAGCAACAAAGCTCCTTTAAGATGTTGCAGTCTTGCATCACATTGAAATGTCATGGACTACCACAAGACAAATATATCTTTTGTGCAATTTAAATGGCAATCAGGGAGCTATTTTTTCTGATTAATATACGGAAAGTTGGCGGTCACAGCAGGGGACTGATGAGGCTAATCCGTCAATGTCCTTGATAGTGGTACGCTTGATTGCTCCAAGCCAGTGGAAGTGTATAATGACAAGGAAAGGCGGTGATCAGAACTGGGGTACGCCGTCCCCTCTGCTCGAGTCATTTGGATGTTTGCACCTCAGCTGACGCTACGTTGGATATTTGGATGGGCTCTCAAGAGGGCATTGCTAATGAAATTAGAAGCAGGAGAGGGTATCTATATTCATGGGAGATCAGATGCAGGCCAGAGACATGAGAGATGAAATTTAGGATACTTGTGTATCTTTGGTAAGGGCTGTCTGTATGCGTAGAGATAAACCTAAAAACCTGAACACACGAATAGCTCCTGGATGAACTTGTTCTCTCAGTGCTTCTGCAGCAGATACTTGCTATGGCAAAGTAACCGTAATTAAATGCATAAACAAACATCTCTGCTGTCCTTTTATCAGGGAATTTGTACCCTCAGCAGGAAGCAGGAGAGGGGGTTTGAAGGGTTGCCACTGGCCACTCTTCCCTTTTCGTGGGACCAGATGCTCGTGATCCCAGGAGGGTCCTGCCTGGAGTGGCTGAAGCTCTGCAGTTCGCTGCTTCAGCAACTAGGTGTTCACAAGAAGAGGTTAAACACCAGCTGAGGGCCAAACTTGCATTTTCTCCTCCATCCTTTGAAGCCAGTCTCATCTCTACCTGGGCTTCTCAGTGCTCGTAAATGTACCAACAGCGAGCTACGGGTGTTTAACACGCGCAGGTAGGCAGGCAGGGAGCCTGCAATGCATCATGCTGCAGTTGCCCACTGCACCCCTGCTGAGAAATGAGAAATTTCATGGCTTATTGAACACTGCAAATAGTCACAGCAGATAAGACACAGCCCCAAATTATTTATTTTTTTTTAGTTGTTACACACTGAGAAATTCCCATTGTGCTACAGCCTACAAAGCCATACTTGCTTTCCTCCTCCTGAACCTCAGGTGGCTTCGTGCTCTGAGCCGAGTTAAACAGCAAAGCCTCCTGTGCCCATGGAGAGAACTGCAGCACAGCACTCATCTGAAAACCAAGGACTTCTTTGCACTGGCAGCAGTTCAACGGCCCCGTGTTTGACAGCCGACCGCACACCGTTAGTGGTGCTTGTACTACTAACGGTGGCATCTTCCACTGAGGGCAGCTGGCGAGGCGTCTTCCCATTTAGCATTTAATTTTGAAAGCTGTGCACATCTCCCCAGCACTTGTAGGCTTGTCTGCCTGCCGGGGGGCTTCTCTGGGTGCAGAGCAGAGATTGGACCCGGGGTTTCCTGAAGGCAGCTTTTACTGTCACTATACCAGCAATACGTACGATGGACACATTCGCCTTCCCAGAGGGTGGAGAGAAGGAATCATAACTGAAATAGAGCTACCCCTAATTGTTGCTCTTTATTCCTTGATGAATAGTCTCGCTTCTGCTTTACCTTCTGACTCCAAAAGGTGTGTCAGGCGTGTCCAGATGATGCTCTCTTTTTATGGGCTGTGTAAAGTAGAGAGGAGCAGCTGGCCTTGAACTATCTTCTCCATATATTGGCGTGACTGCCCTCCTCCAGGGGCAGATCACCTCCAAAGTACATACATCAAAAGCTCCACCAAAGTGCTAAGGATTATTTCCCCCTGTATTAATTTTTATTCTAAATGCTGTAAACACACAAATCCAGAAAGTCTTAGACCCAGACAATGAACTGCAATGACTTCTGCAACTACCTTGGGTAGAATTTACTGTTATTTGAAATAATACAGAGCAAGTGATAACAACAGTACAACTAACGTTCACGCGATTCCATCTCATTTTTAATTCAGGAAACCAAATGTTCCTAGATTCAGACATCCCTCCTGCTCTGGCAGCACATGGAAGGGTGCAAAGGAGTTGCAAGTGCCCTAATGGGTACCAGCAACCCTGGCACACGTTACGCAGCTCAGCTGTCATTTCAAGCTAATTTTTTAGTGTTGCACTGAAACCGTGCAATTTGACTCAGCTTTCCAGCAACTAGACTGCAAGAATGGTGTCGGGCACCATATCCTTTCCTTCACCCCCTAGTGCCACTGATTTTGCAGCATGTTTGGTCGTAATGGCTACTGCCAAGGAAGAGAAATGTCCCACAAGCACTGGGAAAGCCTTGGGTTAGCACATGGTCCACTGTGCCATGGGTGAGCAGCACCCAGCCCTGGATGGGGCATGCACCCAGCACTGGTTTGCACAGGCAGGGTCAACACCAGCTGCAGAAGATCACTCACCATCTGCTCATTTGCTGATGTAGAGCAATTTAAAGGGAGTCACAAATTTGTAATGACCTCAATATTTCAATGCCAGCACATTTCTAATTAGTATGGGCTAATTTGCTTTCAGATCTTTTCCTCTCCTGTAAAGCTCAGCCTGCTTTGCAAGACAAATGGTCATTTTTCTGAAATACCTTTCTTCCCCTTGGACTGAAACCAACCAGCCCTAGGGCTGAGCCTCCAGCAGGTTGCAACCCTGCCACCTTAAGATAGCTTCGGAAAACTGCAGGCTCCTTCCCGCAAAAGCAGCCCATAAACCCCGCTGTGCACTCCTCCGTCCTCTATCTTCCACCCTCTATCCTTCATCCTTCACCCTCCACCCTCCACCCTCCATCCTCCACCTTCCATTCTCCACCCAGTCTTCCAGTTTCCATCCTCCATCCTTTATCTTCGACCCTCTGTCCTCCATCCTCCACCCTCCATCCTCCCAGTTTTCCCAAAGCACAGAGCAGGAGGGCGAACCACACGTGGGAGATGCCTCCTTCATACATGCGACGCTGCACGCCCCAACCTGTTCCCAGCTGCAGATCCTGGCATGGGGTTGTTAGACTTGGCTTCCCGCTGCTGGAGAAGCATCTTTCCAAAAACACTCCAAACAGAAGAGTTTTGCTTCATGCTGGAGGAGCATCCCTCCCAAATATGCCCAGCCCTTGTTCCTGCATGTCTTGCTGTGCTCAGTGGAGGAGACGTGGTCCTTTCGGTGCCATACCGGTAACACTGCCTATAACCACGCTGCAAATCACGACCCGACGGGACAGAATCAGTACATGCACCTGGTCAGCTCAGATGCTGGGAGGGGACAAATGCAATTCCAGTGGTCCCATGGGCAAATGCATGCCTCATCCCAGCCCCCTGAGGCTGCAGGAAAACCATCTCCCTTCAAACACTGCCGAGAGCACATAAAGTGGGTGGATTGTACCCTGCAGGCACACACGGGCTGCTGCAATGGCTGGGCAGACAGTCAGAAACTGGCTCAGCCATTGTCGTTGGTGTTTCTAAGCCCTTCGATAAATCAGTGGCCCGCATCTTCATTTTATCCATAAGCTTTGTGATCCCAGTTATCAGCTGACTATCCAGCCTTATATGCAGCTTATTTTGCAGGGGAATAATAGTTCAAAGACAAGAAACAGAGTAGGAAACAAGTGAATGAAACTGCTGCCCAGGTGTTTCTCCACGGGCAGGAGGAGGAGGGAGATGTCCCCATGGCACAGAGCTCCGTGTGGCCGGCACAGTCCTTGCTCCAAGCTCAGTGCATGTGGGAATTACCAAACATCCCCGTGCCGCGTGCCAGGAGGGACCCTGGGCTGAGCACTCAACCTTAGAAATATTGGTATTAAAATCAGAAATATAGGCAGAGCCAGCAGGAAAAGCACCTGGCCACATTCCAGGCAGCCCTGGGGAGGCTTGTGCTGCAAGGATACCTAAATCCTACCCAGACCCTCCTGCAGAGGCATTTCTCAAGGCTGCTTTTTTTCTTCTGTGCAGCTTGGAAGCACGATCCTTGTTGCATGAGCATCCCTGCACCAGGAGAAATCACCCACCAGCAGCATGGGAAGGAAAGCTTTCCTCTGAAAAACCCCACTTGTGTGTTCCCAGGCAGCCCACCTCCGCAGCTGGCAGTGTCCTGTACTATGTAAGTAATATAAGAAACAGTCATAATAGCTCTGTAGACCATAAATATGATCCTACAGAGCCACAATTAAGCATATGACCAAACAGAAAATATTTAATGCTTGCAACAGGTTTTCCTTCTCAGCCCCATTAGATAAAGAGATACTGGTGGGAAAATCCAGGGAGGCTGTTGCTGGAGTTCAGCAAAAGGGCTAATGAGACGGCAAACAATGTTCCTTTTAGGTCCTGGGCTTCAGGAGTCCCAAATTCCCAACATTAGAGCTAACACATTTTAAATTACTTCCCAAGTCCCAGCTCTGAAGACTGTTTACATTTTGGAGAGCAGCCAAGAGGTAGCTTAACGTCAGTAACGAATCCATGCTGAGAAAGGACGCCTTCCTGGCAGGGCTGCCCCCAGGTTACCACTGGGGCTCCAGCCCTTGCCCCTGAGCTAATGGGGGGACACGCTCAGCTCTTCCAACACCCGAACCCAGCCGGCTATTCATCGCCAGCGGTGACAAATGCGCGCTCAGCCGTGCAGCCCACGTGCCAGCTATGAAGCTCGGTGGTAGGAAGGATGTTGGGCACAAGGAAGCAACACAGCAAGTCCTTCAGATCAAGCCATGTACCTGAGCAAGTAAGGGTTGACTGATGCCAAAAGGCAGCTGTGCTCCTTGGAAGTCCCTGCCTCTGCAGGGGAAAATTTAATACCAGTTTTGGGTTGGTTAGGTCTTTTTCTGTGAAGGTGGTGAAATATGACTGCATTAAGAGCCAGGTTAGATGACCTTCATGATCACATATTCTTCTGTAAGGAAGAGAATGGAGATGATTCAGAAACAGAGGAAAAGAAAAAACAATTTGAAAAAAAGAAATCTCACAGTTTGAGCTGATGGAGTTCTTCCAGTTCTTCCAATATTCTTGTGTGTGTTAGACGGAGGAGAGCTGTTTCTCACGGAGCTTACCAGAACCCCCAGACTTAAATAATGGTCATGACCAATGTCATTTTTTCAATAGGTTTTGATGACTCTGCAATTCCTATTTCCTTTTGATATAAAGAGGTTTATATGTTTTCAACAAAAAAAAATGTATGCATTATCTTTGTGCAGAAGCAGTCCTCCAGCATTTACGTACTGTGGCAATACAGAGTCTGATCAGTCATTCAGTATTTTCCCCCGGGAGCTGAGGCCATGTTCCCCACCAGTTTTTATACTTCATTGTAGCCATGGCTGACTTTGGTACCGAAGTTTAAATATTTGCCAGTTTGTAGGAAAATTCAAAGTTTGTAGCTCTGTAGCTACTGTGTGAGACTGAGTTCCTATTGCTGCATTCACATGGATGTACTACTTGTCAGGGTACTTGTGATGTAAAAAAGAGGCTCCTTCCAGACCTGGGTGATGTTTCAGCCTTTTCACTTACGTATTTTGCATGTATTAAAGAAGGTATTTACTTGCTCTTGTCAGATGCTCTTGTCTCACTATTTTTCCATCAATGTTGCTCTGAGTGTTTTAAGCTGTTTATAAATGACAGGACTAAAAGGTTTATACGTTTTTTTTTGCTCAAGGTGCTCATCAAAGATGGCAGGATATCTTCTCAGATGTATTTAAAAAAAATTCAGTGTATAGGAAGTATAAAGGTACATTTCCAGAGCCTCAGGTGGAACTCAGATTAAAAAAAGTACGTGTTGGCAGCCAAACACCACACTGGGGCTGGACAGCTCAGAGTATGATATGGTGCAGGACACGGAGCTGATACAGCAATCTGGAATCTCATACTTCAGTGAATTAGGATTGTACTGCTGTCAGTACAGAATTGCTCCTTATATTTTTGAGTGCATCCTCCAGTGTACTATTAAATAATACAATTAATTGGGACTGATGCAAAGATATCACAGAGGCTCTTTTGGGACGTCCAGAAGCAAGAATGATTTCTCCCTTCCCTCCTATTTACTGATACGAGAGCAGTTTCTCACCAGCGGATCAAAGGGTGCTGCGTGTCGCACCAGCTCACTGTCAGTGCAGATGGGCACGTTCCAGTTTACAGCCCAGAACTGCATTTATGCCCCAGCTCATTTCAGATGTAAGGCTTCTTTGGGGACCAAATCCTGCAAACAAGAAAAAGGTTCCTGTTGTGATTCTTTCTTCCGGCATCAATTTATACCCATCTGCAATGTCTAAGATGACCTTCAGTCTCTCTGAACTTTTCCCTGGGGAGCAAGATGAGGGGGCATTTGCACGCCCGACCCTTTTTTCCTGACATTTGCTAGCATGTAGATAGAGCTTCGTTAGTTCTACGTTATTTATTTGATCTTATGATTTTTATCCTTGGCTTTGATTACCCAATAACATTGGAAATTATTTTGAAGGCTACAAGGGGGTTCTTCATAAATAAGAAGCCTGCCACCTGACCCTCATTATTCTCTGGTTCCTTCTGCAGTGATTCATTTTACATACGCAGAACATGAGTGAAAATATAAAGGGGAAAAAACCAGGAGAAACGGTGTCACGCAGACAAATGCACACGCCTGCCTCGGCTTTCATGTACGGGAACGCCAGTAGCCCTCAGATGTCTACAGCAGCTTTGCGCACCGAGTTGTCACAGCGCGCTGCCATGATCAATAGCACCATTAATCTTTTATATGTTGCCTTCTTCCATGCCCACTCCACAATTAAAAACTCAGAGGGAAAAAAAAAAAAAACCACAAAAAAACCCCCCAACCCAGCCGTGGGTGCGTTGGGAAGGTTTTCGTGGAGCTGCTCTGCCTGCGACCGCGCCGGCGACGGCACAGCCCGAGCGTGAGCGAGCAACACATTAGCACGCTAACGGCAGCAATTACCGTATATTGTGCTCTTTAAGTATTATTATAAGTATTATTTAAGAGACATGCTGTCCTCAGATAGATCTCCATCTCCCTGAGGAGACCACTGGAAGCTGAGGGGAAATGCACCAAGTAGAAATGACTTTTTTAAATAATATTAAGATTTAATGACAAAGTGCAGTATGTGAAAGAGGCAAGAAAAGGGCAGGGTCATGACACTAAAGGCAAAAAAGATAAGAGTAAACAAGCCTGGGATCTTGCAGGAGAAACAAAGCCAAGGAAATATGGGATATTTTGATGGGAACTTTTTCCAAATAAAACAAATCAAATGCTAAGTTCTTACTTAAATGCAAAGCTCTCATCTGACAACTTCCAAATCAAAAGTCACTTAGAAAATGAAATAACTCTTCATGTTTTCAAGATGGAAATGCCCCTGAGTTGCAGGTATGGCACGCAGATGCCACGAGCCCTGTCCGGCTGGTGAGCGCTCCCGGGGAGCTGAACCAGCAGGGATGCTCTAAGCGTGAGCAGCATTTCCAACAAGTAGTAACGAGAGAGGAAGGCAGGGTGAATGCACTTTAACTAGTAAGATTCACAGTCTGTGAAGGCTTAAATTATACCCACCATGAAGCTGGGTGGGGGTAACACCTTGTGTGGGGCCGTGGCTGTGATTTACAGTCCCTGATGCTGCCCCAGATAGAGTTTTGGGAAGGGCTGGGCTCTTGCTTTCCTGCTAGTCTGAAAAACCAGGAGGGAAAAATAATTTCAAGTTCATTCACTCCTTCATTGTCAATGTTAAATTAAATTTTTTTCCCATGAAAATGAAATAGTTCCATAACGGCTCCTCGTTGGCATTTTAGAATTAAAATAGGCAAATGAAATGCTGTCTTGAAACCAAATATTAGAATGATGGACTTGGGAAATGCTGAAGTGAACTTTACAGGCTTTTTTCAGCCCCCAAAAATATCTTGGTAAGTCACAGAAGACTGTGCAAATAACGTTGATGGATCTGATTTTACGTTTTCTCTGAGGAGGAAGTATTTGACCAACAAATTGCATGCAGCCTCACTTGGGAAGATGCAAAGACCGTGATTCAAAGCTGTGTGAAAGTACTTTGCCTCACCACAAAGTGGCTTGCTAGACCTGCAAGGCAATAAAATGGGAAAATAAATGTCACGTACAGGGAAAAACAAACACAACAAACACCAAAATTCAGCCTCATTTTTTTTTCAGTGAAAATGGATATGGCAGCTTACCCGAGCTGCTGTATGGATTGGCTTCAAAATGACAAGAAGATGCTCCTGCGGACCAGAGGAGGTGCCAGCCTGGTGTCATGCCCCCTACACACGCTGCTGGCCTTTGCATCCCCACAACCTGCCTCCCCTCCCAAAATGCCTGCAGAGACATTCTCTTTGCATATATGCAAAAAAAAAAAAAAAACCCAACCAAACAGTATTTTCCCTTCTGGAAGCATCAGCTGCCTTCACCTTTACTGCGCTCGGTGATAATGTTTGCAAATAGCGGAAGCTGCAATAAAACGAACATCGTATGTACAGCAACATTTCACAGCAAAGAATTAGTCATTAGGCCTTCTGAGAAATTTGGATTAATTAGTTTGAAACATGGTACAAAAAGATACGAGCGCAGTACACTGCTATGAACCAAGATGGGCTGCTTTGCAGGATGGAGTAACATCATTTAGAGATATAAGAGCAAGGCTGCTTGGGAGGGATAGAGCCAAGTTTACAGATATACCAAAGGCTGGATGGATTTGCACGGAGCTGTGGTTTTACTGTCGCACTTAGGTTAGGAAAAGACTAACAACATCCAAGGGCACCATTCCTGGCTCAGGGCTTCAGCTGAACTGCTAAGACAGGAACAAGAGGAGCAATTTTAGCTCCTGCTAAAGTTATTATTCTTTGCAATTGGCTGCATTCAGAGTGGAGCTTTTAAACCTTATTTCCTATTGTCGTAAGGTCCTTGGCTGGGCTGTTTCAGATGCTCGGCTGGATCGATCCACCCGTACCGACCCCCTCCCGTGGCTCCGCCAGACAAAAGGGCTCATTTCACGCCCAGCTGGATTCGCTTTGGGGAGGACACTTCTAAATGGGCTCCCTGGGGTCAGACACGCACCGCTCAGAACAGTATTTCTGGGAAAATAAAATAATTTTCAATATATTTAGTGATTAAACCTGGGAAATAGCTATAATCTATCTTATTTTAAAAGCTATAATCTATCTTATTTTAAAAGGGGGGGTTAAACAGTGTTGGAAACCCTACTGGAAGATCCTACGGCAGTATTTGCCAGGAGGATAATTCCCACCTTCAGCCAGCCAGGGCAAACTGGAGATCAGATGGGAGAAATACGGATCAGATTCTTTGTCCGTATGAGCCACGATGGGCAAGACACTTTGGAAACAATCAAATAACAAAAGTGATTTAATTTGCTTCCCTAGGAAAGAAACTAGCCCAGAGCTTGCCAGCCTGCATCCAGGAGGAGCCTGGCGAGCAAGGCTTGGGTGGAGCGAGCCCACCTCCCAGCGCTGCAGCCCCCAGCGCATTATTGCCTCTTGTCTTCAGCCAGGCACAACACACACTGCTGGAAATTTGAACAAATTCACAGCCCCAAGGAAAGTTCTCCTGTTCAAGCGCATCGTTTCTGCCCTGACACCTGCTCCTCACCCACAGGGCACACGCTCAGCACCAAACCCACTTCTCTGTGCCCACGCCGGAGCTGAAAACCTTCCTGCTCTCAGAAACGCCTGTCGCCCCTGGACAGAGGCTGCAGGTCCGTCCCGGCAGCCCTGCAAAGCCTGGCTTCATCCCTCTGCTCCTGGGGAGGTGACCTCGAAATACACGGGCTGGAGACAAGCCAACACCGTCTTTGCAATAAAAATGTGCTTGTGATAAAAACATACCCTGGCAAATGAGAGGTAACGGTGCTCTCTGAAAAATTTTTTGCATTTTTTTACTTCGGACACAAAGCCCCTGTGTTAATTAAGCAAAGCTGAGAGTGACCACGTGGACCTTTGCAGTGTCCACCCCCCTTGTCCAAGGTCGACTCACAGCGTAAGGTTGAGCAAAATGAAAACTCTTCCTGCAAATGTCAACACAAAAATCAAAGCGGGAAAGACGTTATCAGCATTGGTGCAAATGAGAGATTATCGCATTTCTGCAGCAATAACCTAAAGATAAAGGCAAAAATTCAAAGCAAGCTGATAGTTTATGTTACTGTAGGAGAACCAATGTTGAATAAATTCATCTTCAGCAATGACACATGAAGTGAGGCATGACCTCCAGACTATCCAAGTGCTTACAACAACACAAGGACACTGATGAATTTGAAGCAGGCGTCACTTTGACATATGAGAAAATCCAACGGATTCTGATTACAATATCCCATGAAGCCATAATTAAGGCCTTTATGGCAACAAAGAAAATTGGATTACATTATTTCAGTGCTAAAGAGCCAGAAGATTGCAGGAAAGCCAAGAGTATAGAGCGTAACAAGCCATAGACTTCTCAGACAGAAAACAAAGACATGGGCAATTGCAGGATATTTTTAAGCGGTCTTGTCTTTTTCAAAATGATATAGGACAAACCCACGAGTGGCAGCAGAGGAAATAATTTTCTCCTGGTCTCTTCATACTCCATTTTTCATAAGTAATGTGCGTCATGTAAATCAGAGGAACTCTAAATGCAGTCTGCATGTACTGTGGTTTCCCTCGATGCCTCCGCAGAAAGAACAAAGTTTTCCATCACTGCTTTATTTAAATGAATACATCATCCATACCACAACGCAGGCGAGGAATGCTGAAAATCCCCGAGATGCACCGCAACTACCTGAACTCGCCATCCTTTAAAACACCAAACCAACTCTATAAGAACCAGAATCTCCTGCATTAAAATAGCATGTAAGAAGCAGGCATGGGGCAGCTCTATCAAGCTTTGCATTAATTAAAAACCCTTTCCACTGCATTAGCAATAAAAAGTTTCATGTGATGGGGAGCAGTATTTGAGAACCTGCCCATGTCTCCTCTTCACTGCCTCCCTCCGTCAAGCACAGCACTATCTGCTCCCTCCTCTCCATCGTTTCAAAGAACATGGTGGTTCATGGTCAGCTGTTCTCATTTTCAGTTTGCCATGGTCCAAAAGAGCAGTGATTTGGCTCTTGCCAAAACATCCTTGTCTATGTATGTCCTTGCACTGAATGCAAATCCAAAACTCAGAGCAAAGCTCAGCCAAAACCGCTGATTTTCCTTGGTTCTTTGTCAAAGCCTTGTCAAACTTCAACAAAATTTTGTCAAAAATTCCTCCCAGTCCTTGTCAAAATGTTGGCTGATTTTAACACAAGACATTAAATTACAAAACAATCTCAAAGTAGGCAAACTGTTTAAAACCGTACCGAGGCACCCATTTTTACAACAAACCAGCAGAGTACGAGTTATGTTTTATGTAATATGGTGTCACCACAGTTCCAACTGGTTTTAAAAAACCCACTTTTTATTTTTCCGCCATGGTCCCTTGGCCCAGGTGACCGCCTTATCATGTGGCACCCATGCTCTTCATCCATCTGTGCCTCCAGCTGTGCCCACTGAGGAACATGGATATGGGAGGCATTGCAACGCGGCCTCACCACGGCTCAGCTACAAATCTCAGTTACCTCAAGTAAATAAAACTATGTATTCTCAAGCCAGAGGATAAAAATCATCTTACTATTCAGTTATACGATAGATTTACCGTGCACTTTATAAAACATGAATATCATTTGTTTTAATAAAAGCAAAGCCACTGGGGAGTTGGTTTCATCTCAGCTCTCAATTCGTTGTTTGCAGGTCACGTTTTGCTAGGTTTCTCAGCTGATGGTACATCAGTCACATCCGATCAGATCACGAACAGTGTTGGCGTTCTTTAATATGTTTTTTCTAGTATTCTCCATCCTCTCATACTCCTTCATAAAAAATATGAATGTGTCAAATACTTTTCAGATTTATATTGATTTGTGACAGATCATAAACATCTCGTCTCCTTCACTTCACTGAGCAAAAAGAGCTGTGAAAAATCTCATTCCTACTGTGTTTCTTTCTCAACAGAATTAGCAAATATCAAGGTGAATATCCAGGTCAGAAATAACATCTGAAACACCTTATCAAAAATACATGAATTTTATCAGATTATTTCAGGGGATGGCCCCATCACCATTCAGGTTTCAAGACAGACTTCATGTTGTGTGTTTTCCTTTTGTTTGCTTTTCTGAATGGGACTCGGATAAAGAGAGAGGTTGTATCAGTTTGGGGCAGGGGGAGAAAGTGTGCAAAACCTCTCTGAGACCTCCTGTGCTCCCGCAGGACCCCCCCGGCGTCTTGCAGCTCCTTCCCAGCACTGCATCTCCCAGGTCTCGGCAAAAATTAATTGAAAGTCTGTTCTTCCCACTTGTTTCCTTTGGTGGAGCATAAATTCAGAGATTAATTAAAAATTAGCAGAGGAACAGTGTTTTCGGAGGAATGAAATGATATATGAATTCTGGCTGAATTTAGCAAATTCAGAAGTGGTAGAATGTTTCCTTCTCATGTTTCATTTCAAAATGGCAAAATCAATTCACTTGAAAAAGAGCTTAAAGAGCAAAATTAACCCCAAAATAACCGCCAGATTTCATCTAGGATATAATGAGATGTTTTGGGTTGACCCTAGAGAAAAAACAATTCCTACTTCATTTCACTTGTATCTACTTTCTCTCAGTTTGGCTAATATTTTTTTTAAAAATCCATTATCTATCCAGCTGTACTTTGCTTTCAGTATGAGCAAACTTGAGTTGCCTGGAAATCTAATTTCTTTAAACATTCACAAGTCATGAATTTTTATGGTATAGCAAAATTTGGGGGGGGGTATAATTCTTCCCCTCCCCAACAATGAATGACAGAAAAACAAACCATAGCCAGAAGTGCTGATTTGGAAGTCAAATAGCTTTGAGAAAATTGCATATGACATCAAATCAGAAGTAATGTCAGAATATCCAATGGTGCCTCCACATATATTTGAGTCAATTAAAAAAAATAATCTACTCTGGGTTTATTGGATTGCTGAAAAATGTCAGAGCTGAAGTTGCTGGGCACATACACTGTACATGTTAAAGTACGTTGAACAAAATGGCCTTGTGTGTTGATGAGCCATAAAAGTATCTTCTTTAATATTTATAAAATGAAGTAATAGGTATTTTTCTCTTTTCCTCTTCCAGTATGCAGCCCATTCAGTCCTGGCCTTGCAGGAGCTTCCCACCGGGGAGCAGGGCTGCAACATCCGCTGCTGAGGTTCGTCCCCTGCACGGGCCAGGTCGGTGTTTGGGACGACAAGCAGTGACCATCAGCAGTATTTATAGCCTCTCAGGGCATGGGGTTGTTGCCTATTTCAGAGAACAAGAGCCCAAAGTGGGCTGTAGACCCACAGCCTCTAGGAAGATTTCTGGTCACCGGCCACCACCAGATGCTGGGACATCCTGGGAACCCAGGGCCCAAGAGCACCAGAGGTTTCTCTAACAACAACTGTCTCCTCCATTAGACATTTAACCTGGCCTTTAGTCCCTAATTCAGCCCATTTTTGTTACTGGTTAATGCGTTTGTTAGTGGTCACCATCATTAAGCACATCTCTCCATGGCAGCCCACTCCACGCTGGCCACATGGTGCGTGGAGACTGGAAAACCTGACAAAAGAATCACAAATTTCTTCTACCACTCCATGTTTTAATTTTTGATCCGAAGATGATCCTTAATTTCAGACCCCATCCCACTTACCCTCCACCCGATCTGCTGAGCAGTGCTGCATGCGCAACACCCGCTGCCAGAACCGACAGCGTCCCGCAGGATAGCCCACCCAGCCCTGCCAAATTCCATATAAGGGTTTCCCAAGGAGAAGGAAGGTTATTGCCTTCGCTGTATGATTCATTTAATTACCTTGTGTTATGAGGATGATTAAATTTGATTTACACAAAAGTGACGCAGATTACACACAAAATCATTAACTGATAAAAAGAGAATATATTCTCTGTAATATCTTTTTTTTTTATTCTCAACCGATATTCTGCTCTCAGGAAGAACTGCAACAAGCTGAATCTCAGCGATAGTCATTCTGAGCAGGAAAATCGAGACTGTCCCATTCCCTTACACGTGGACGCAAAATGAAGGTCTCTGAAATCTTGAACAACAGGGCTAGGAACGATTCAAAGCAAACAGGTGCCTTCTCCCCCATTTCCATGAGACTTTCTGTGCAACGGCGTTGAGAGGATTGTGGGGAGGAGGGTGCTCAGAGAGGGGGTGGTCGCACTCTTCTGGCAAATTATTTTTCTTTCTATCTCAGAACCACTTTCAGGAATCCTTCTGGGTACAGCTGAAACCCTTTCAAGCTAGTAAAAGATTAGTTTGACTTTTGTTGCTTCAATTAATCAGTGTGGCTATTCCCCATCCCAGGCTGCTATTTCTAACCTCTGCATTTCCACACCGTACCAGAGTGTTTGCCTGCACATGTGCAAGGAGCCAGCAGCTCGCCCTGCCCAGACCGGAGGGAAGAGCAGGCTACAGCATTGGCTTTTTCTTTTCTTTTCTTTTCTTTTCTTTTCTTTTCTTTTCTTTTCTTTTCTTTTCTTTTCTTTTCTTCTCTTCTCTTCTCTTTTCTTTTCTTTTCTTTTCTTCTCTTCTCTTCTCTTCTCTTCTCTTCTCTTCTCTTCTCTTTTCTCTTTTTTTCTCTTTTCTCTTTTCTTCTCTTTTCTTCTCTTTTCTTCTCTTTTCTCTTTTCTTCTCTTTTCTCTTTTTTCTTTTCTCTTTTCTCTTTTTTCTTTTCTCTTTTCTCTTTTTCTCTTCTCTTTTCTTCCTTTCCTTTCCTTTCCTTTCCTTTCCTTTCCTTTCCTTTCCTTTCCTTTCCTTTCCTTTCCTTTCCTTTCCTTTCCTTTCCTTTC
>WEKW01007587.1:263663-285269 GCA_013389905.1 Sula dactylatra | reverse complement strand
TTCCTTTCCTTTCCTTTCCTTCCCTTCCCTTCCCTTCCCTTCCCTTCCCTCTATTTTGTTAGTCCCAAGCAGATGTGAAGGGTCCCTGACCGCACACCAGCGCATCAGCTTCACCCACAGTCTGCAAGGGGAAACGCCTGAACACCAGTGAGCTGAGAGCTGAGGGCCTGGCTCAGCTCAGCCAGGGATCTTGGAAAGAAAGGAGGGCTTCAGTATTTTACAGCTAAACGGGAAGGTGGGGAGTTTCCCCTGGCAGTGGTGGTTGGGTGTGGAGCACGCTGCCATCGCCCATGGCCGGAAGGATGGCTGGCGGCGCTGCAGGGCTGGGACCCACGACGCTCATGGGGGGGTCCCTGCCTGCAGACAGGGGCTGCGAGGAGGGTGGGCTGCACGGCGCCTCCAGGGATACCCCCAGGGTGCCCCGAAAACGCCTCCGCAGAGCACCAGCTGTGCCAGGCACCACGCTTCATTTCATTGCGGCCACACAATAGCAAGGATTTTCTCCAGTTCAGCTCAAATTACTACTGTCTACCACAGGAGTTATCTAAACTGACTGCCCTGGCACGGCATTGCAGGCAGTGCCAGCACCTTTCTTGTCTAGAATTGGGAGATTTTGCCCATTACAGTGAAAAGCGTGGCCAGTCCCGAGGTAACGAGTGAGGGGGACACTCTCAGACCCGTTCCTCCCAAGGAAGGACATTGAGGGAATAAGAAGGATGGTAACGTGGTGCAAATTGTGTGCCAAAAAGACAGAAGATGATGTAAAATCAAGGCTTTAAAGCTTTTTTGTTAAATAGGCTACATCTTCAGAGAGAGCCTATTTTATATTCTCTCCTCCATCCCTCTTGCAGGTGAATAATTTTCCTTCAGCAGCTGGAGCAATTGCTTCCATGGAAAAGCAATATTAGGGAAGTACCGATGCTTTTTATCATCTTGCAAAAGTTTGGCCCAAGTGAGAGAAGTCGACAAGAGATGACCTGCTGTGTTGCATTAGCACAGACCACTGAAATCTCCTGTAGATTGAAGAAGGGGTGACCTTTTTAGATGTGCACCCTTTACCTCGTGTGTCAGCACCAGCAGCGTATGCATGAGAATGGACACAAAATGTGCATTGCAGGCCATGAGGCGAAAGAGGAGAAGGGTTTGATGGAATTTAGAATGAGATAGCATACCTATGGAAATGGAAGAAAATGAAGCTAAAAATTACCTTGTAGGTTTATTAAACTTCCACATGACTTTGGCTCGTTAAATGATTTGGATTCAATTTAAAGAGGAAGCTGATGGCATCCACTAGTGGTACAAACCACAGGATGGAGTTACCCTGCTATATTCCCACCAAACATCTACCTTAAGAGTGTGCATTTATATTTTGTTTCCAAATCCTACTATACAGCATGCAGCAATTTCTGGCTCGTGCTGCAGCAAGAGATACAGGGCAGCAATTGCACTCTCTTAATCTGCCAAACGACAAAAGAGTCACTCCACAAGAGTATACCAAGAAATATGGGCAGATCATAGGCTTTAGGCAGCTGCATGGGCTTAATTTGGTGCACTGTTGTGCAATCATGGTACTGGAATAAAAAGACATCTGTATTGTTCAGGTGTATCTCACTGGGAAGCAAATGACATCATTTTCTCTTCCCTGCCGGTGCACACGTTTTGCCCAAGCATCACTTTCCTCACTTACAGAGCAGAGCCACCGCCTGCCAGCTAAAAAGGGAAAATGAGAAAAGAAAACCTGAGCAGACATTACCTGGCGTGACAGCAGCATGTTGTACCTGCAACCCGGAGAGCGGCCATCAGACCTGTGCAACTGAGCCGTGGTACACCGCAGCAGCATCAGAATTGATTTTGATAAAAATACAAAATCTGAAAGCAACTTAAACACTATTATAAATATAACATTGGCACGCTTACTGAAAAACACAATTAATTGCAGTTTCTAAAGCCTCTAGGCAGAACATCAGGCCGGAAGGCTGTGAAATTTTCCCCGATGTACACCTACAAAGCCAAGACAGCGAGGCAGGCCGTCTGCAGGACTTAAGGCTAGGAAAATTGAAAATCACTAATGGAATATTGTGCAGTTTGTTCATATTAGGAGCAGTCAAAAATCATACATAATGTAACAATGTACATGCAACAGCAGGCTCACGCGAGATAATTTAACCATGAGGAAATGGTCTTTGAAGTGGTCCCTGATGAGATTTTGCTTGTTCCTAAGAGAATCCAGATGTATTCCAGAACAGCATTTTAAAACCACTTTCTAAAATTACACACGCACCCCCAGTCATTACGGTGCATTATGGTGACACTCTGCAGTTGGGATTTTATGGGGAAAATTACTTCCGAGTTATATTTTTCTGTTAAATGCTCCCCCTCCAGTACCTGAACCCCCACTTTGATGACTGCAGGCATTTCATTACCTGATGTACGCATTCCCTTGGCTTTGCGTTTTGCAGAAGATACATCGTGGGCCAAATTCTGCCTTCTGTTATCCCTGGAAAGTTCATTAAAGGCTATTAATCTTGACTTCATCAGGCTTACGTTACGGTAACTGAGAGTAGAAGTTGGCCTGAACAGTCATGGTTTCACCCCAAAATGTTAACTCATCGTTTTTACAGCCGCAGAGCAGAGCAAACCAAGGTGACACAAGCACCCTTCCTCTCTTGCCCGCTCCATGAGAAGGGAAGTTAACTGTGTTAATTAAAAGGGTCTCCCTTATTTTGCACTTTGCTGGGGATCTCACTGCGAAGCCACAGAGCAGGGAGGTCAGGAGGTTTGCAAGCCAGCAATATATAATTTTAAGATTTGTTCTTTGTGTTGCTTTGTCTCAAAAGCGATAAAGCAATGTGTTGGAGGCACTAGCTGGCTCGGACTGCGTAGGTCAAGGATGCTGCAGCTAAAACTGAGAGATACCCAAACAGCCACGGAGCCCAAGTTACTATGGTCCGGGCTATAATCGGGGGTTTTATTGGTATTTTAAGGGAAATACACACACAGACTCCTCGTACATATAATTAAGACTTGCAACCTTACCCTGCCATGAGCTTTGCTGTCACCCCCACGACTGCAATGACAGCAAGTACCGGCACTGCAGACCCTCTCCCCACCGAAGCAGCAGTGGCAGGTCCTTCCCATGGGATCTGCAAGAGAGGGGATGTGCCAGGCATCCACATTTCCCATCAGGATAGGGGTCACAAGACCTCTTTTTCTTTTCTTTCCTTTTCTTTTTTTTTTTTAAGGATTTGACCTTCAGAAGGAAATTCATGGGCAACCCTAACAATAACCGACTTCCCCCATCTGTGTTAAGTGCTAGGGAAAGCTATCAGGCAAAGAAAATTGATTCCCTTTCAGAGACAGAAAAAGACCCGGAGAGGGACTTCATTTTCCTGTAAGGTTATTATATTTAATGTTAACATTATTTAAAGGGTTTTGAATGGAGCTGTACTTCGCAACATCTCATTATGGAGTAAAATCATCTTAATGATTATGCTCTGCCAATACCCACTGCTTTATGGGGTGCTTTCATCACTGTTAGAGATGCTCTCCGTCTGCGAGTGACGTGTATCTATCACAGCAGCTTTGTGAGGATGGGAAAGAAAAGGAGACCGTCGCTGTGCAATAATTATTAGCGTTTCTGTCTGCAAAATCCCCAAAGTTGTAACGATTCAGTTCAAACACGTGGGATTTTGCATTTTCCTGCAGTGCTTTTTTAGCACTAGAAGCCTTCAGAGAATTTCATACATTAAACATAGGTTCTGTGCTTAATCTATTTGTACTGACTGTTTCCTTTCCATACAGAACCCATCAGGAGTTTAAAATAATCTGAAATGTGGTCATTTATTTCCACACTGCATTACTAAGCGTATGAACAGCACTTATCACCCCGTAACACACCTGCAGTGCCGGCACCTTTGCATTTGTGGAACTAAACACATTTATACAAGTGAATAAGCAACACAGACTCATACAGCTTGTAGGGGCTTAGCCAGGAGAGCTGTTCCAAAATTTTGTTTTTCCCCTGAAAAAGTCTTCCAAGAAAATGAAAACTTTGGATTTTTTAAAAAAAATTTTTTCATTTGCAGTGAAAACTCCAAATCCTCTGACCAAACGATGCAAATAACCAAAACGTAAGAGACTGGGAAAAGATGCTTTGACAAAATGCAACATTCTTTATTAAATGTGGTGTTTGACCAAAAGCACCTGCAGCAATACATCTCCTTGGGAGGAAGGTGTGAAGGGGTATTTACTTCTACGCTTGCGGTTTGTAAAACAGTTACGGGAAAAATTATCTCCCACTCTGCAGCCAAGAATTCAAGGTACTGGTAGGTTGGAAAGGCTCGTTGTCTACTCACAGAACATTTTTATAGCAAAAGACGTAAGCTCAATAGATTAATCTTCTCATGAAGGAAAAGATTAACAGGTGACTTGGCCATAATATCTAATCTATCTAATACTCGGCACTCTGCAGTCTAACAGGAGTGCCCTGTAGCCTAGCAGGCAATGTTATCAAAAGTTACCATAGCTGGAAGTCGAAATTTAGTCTGGTATGACTTAAATTAGACGGATTCATTTCCGACCTTAAGTGCACTTAATAAAGGGAGCAATTTACCCAGGATTGTGGTGCACCCCATGCAGCATGAATCAGGCATTAGGTCTCGGTCAGCCTTCCCAAGGGTTTGTACCAGGTCCTCTTCCCTCCCTAACCCTTCTAAAAGCAAAGAAGTCCTGGCTTTCTAAGCTTTTTCCTATTAACTGAATCCTATTTAATGCAAGCACACCTATATTTACAATTAACAGGGGAAACATCTCTGCATAGGCATTGGTACCCCATGGAAATACAGTTCTGCGTTGCATTGCGACTCCCTTGCAAAGATATTTTACAGCCCTCAGAAGGAATAAATCCAGTGTACCGTGACCCTACAGCAGCCTTGGCAGGTTGCACCCTCCTGCAGACATGCAGCAGAGGGGGATCCCCCATCCCCACACCCCAAAAGCCAGCGCTTTCCCACTGCACTGGGCTTTGTGTCCCTGCCAGCGGGGGTGGAAAGAAACGGCTCCAATTCTGACATGTTCCTACAGACAAATAGAGATTTTTAAACTCTTTCTTCTTCCCCCCAGTCTGCTATTAGTGTGATTAATAGAAGGAGAGAAAAACTTGGTAAGGAGAGGAGAGAGGCATCCTGCTCCTCCGAGCTGCAGCTGCCCGGCCAGCAGCCCACCCCTCTGGCTTGGAGATGGATGAGGTTGCTGTGCGCTGGGAAGAGGGGCCAACGGGCCAAGCTGAAATCCCATCCCAAACCCATGTTTAATATTTATAGCTGGATTAGAGCACCAGGAGGCTAAATCACACAAGGGTTTTGAATTACGTGCGCGTTTTCCCCACATTGTCCTTTTCACCTCCATCAGCAGCAGCAGTACCTCCATATGGAAGCATCCCAGCCACTCACCCAGCCAGCTCTGCAGACAGAAAGCAATTTGCCAGTCACCATATGCATTAACCAGAAAATCCCCCGGGCAAAATTCCTACATGAGGCTCAATGAGCCACAGATACCTTAACGGAGTCCCCAAGCCCTCCAACGACTGGATTTTAATAACTTTAATAACCCAAATACTGTGAGCTAAAGTTAAAGATTAGGTTTGTAGTTTTTATTGCACTTATTTGGGTGCGGGAGTGTTTTGAATAGCTTGCGAGCGGCTTTAGTTGTTTTCCTTGTCAGCATGTTGGCCCTGGGCTTGCAGTTCAATGCTCAACTCAATTGCTTCAGTTTAACAATTTTTCCTTCTCCTGACTGCTTTAGTTTTCAAAATAGTCCTAAATTGCAAACTGGAAGAAGGAGAAACACAGGGGTTTTATGGGCTTTTAAACTCCACAAGGAGGGAGGTCCCCTCTGATGAAGACTAGCAGGTATGCCTGTAGGCATGAGTAGAAAGCCATTTGCAATGCCTCCTTCTGCAATGGTCTCCATCGCCCTGCACTGCTCTGAGGGAGGCAGCATCCAGACACCTGGCACTTACCAAAACCTCAGCAGAATTTATGAACTGCTGCCAGCAGCCTCCACGCTTGTTAACGCCTCTTCATTTCCAAATCTAACAGCCGGAGAGGTTGGCTTCTCTGCGTATGGGAGATGAGGCACTTTGGCCCCATCGTTGATGGAAGATGCCCAACGGCACCAGTACGCAGCAGCCAGCTCAGCGCTGGTATTTCGTGCTGGGGGGAACAAAGTGGCATGGCCAACCCAGACGCTGCAGGTCACTGTCCACAGCGGTGCTTCCTCCGATGTAGCTGCACTTGTGCAAGAAAGTCATTGCTTACAGAAGACCTTCTCCCTCCAAGCCTGTTTCTAGCACACCAGTACTACCATTACCACTACAAATAGAATCATAGAATGCTTTGGGTTGGAAGGGACTTCAAAGATCATCCAGTCCAACCACCCTGCAATAAGCAGGGACATCTTCAACCAGATCAGGTTGCTCAGAGCCCAGTCCAACCCGACCTTGAATGTTTCCAGGGATGGGGCATCTACAACCTCATCTAACCTACAAATGTTACTAGCTTCAAAGGAATTGTGTCACGCATCCATGCTGCAAGCAGAAACAGGCAAAGCAAAAGTAAAACTGTGAATTACCTCTTCTCTAACGTGAACATGTTGAGTCACAAGTTAATTAATGGTAAGTTACATGAGAAAATTCCATAATGAGCCTCCAAAACTCTCTGAGTCAGACGCCCACAGGTTGGAGGAGGGATGAAAGAGGGGGAGAACAGCTTGCAAAAGGATGCCCCGAGGAGCAGGACCAGGAGTAAGCGGCCATCCACCCATCATGTAATTCCCAAGAAATACTTATATAGAGCATGATGAGAGATGTCAATGCTTAAAAAAAGAAATAAATGCCAGAACTGTACAAGCAACAATTTGCCAGAAAAAGCAAAACAGCTGAGAAGGAGTAATCTGATCCACATTTTTTCTCATTTTCGTCATTAATTTTAAATACCAAAACTTTCAGGAAGGCAAGCCCTAAAAAAAAAAAAAGGTTAACTCTTTCTTTTCTGGATGAATAAAGAAGCATAGATTTTTCTAGTGATGTCTCCCTTTCATTTGAGAGGGTTGGACCAGAGCCAGCAGGCTGCTGAAGAAGCAGACACCCATGACAAGGTGGCTCAAGCTGCGAGCTATGCCAGCTTAGATCCCATCAGGGCCTCTGGCCCAGCAAAGGCAAATGCCTCTGGATAGGGAAATTTGGGAAAAGCTTCAAAATCATTGGACAGTTCTGCTTTCCCCTCATAGGGTGGCTAGGAGGGCAATGGATAGCTTTCCCTGCCATCACAGATATCAGGACCAGATGCTCTTCTTGAGATCTGTTCTTTGCCTCTGAATGCCACAGAAATGAGTAATCTTCTAAAAAGTGATTTATTCACAAGACTACCTATGAGACAGTCTGGTGCGATCAGCCTCTGGTTTGGTTTGGGATTGAGTGCAGAACCTGTCCTTCATCTGCTTGCTGTCCTCCTTTTCTCTCTCTTTTCTCTATATGTAGCCAGAGGGTCATCACAGTTTCGTTAGTAACATCCTAAATTATTGGGATTTATTCTGTTCTGCATTTCCGACAGGTGATGGGATAGCTGGCGCTGAAGGAATTGCCACCTTTCACAGCAAGACTGGTGTGAAACAAGGGTGTCATCCATTAGTGGAAACATCTTCCAATAAAGACAAGGACACTTGGACCACAGCTGAACCTGTCACTCTGCTGTGGCACCAAGCGACAGCCGTCACAAGCGTTAGAAATGCCTCAAAAGCACCAAATCCATGGGGTGCACCGTGTCCTTCAGCCTCCACCCCACAGACAGGAGGTCCAGGTCACTCTCCAGCTAAGCAGACACGCAATGTCCAGTCTTATAAATGCATCACCAAAGGAAAAAAATTCCTGAAAGTCTTATTGCCAAGACACTGTTTCACTGGCAACCGGTAAAGGCATTTTTCTTTCCAGCTTTGATCCCAAAACACACCTCCTTACCCCGTACTTCTTGTGCAGGAGGATCACCATGAAGACAAGACATAAACGTCTCCACATGGTACAAAGCAGCTGGCTTTCATCTCCCCAACAAGCACTGGCCAGCCTCTATGTCCTCAAGCTGTTTCCATCAAAATTCTCTTTGACCTGAGTGACCATTTTATTTCCGTAAGGGTACAGTGCTCAGAGCCAATCTAAGCTTCTGTTCCAGCTGAAACCCTAACCAGAGCTGCTCCAGGTCAGGTTGGTTAGGAGAGGTCTGGGAAACCACAGTCCTCACCCTGCATCCTTGTTCCTTTCCAGCTGGTGGCAACGCTCTGACCAAAGGCATGGTCACACAAGTCACTTTTTGCTTAAAATTCAGAAATAATGTCCTGAATATGAACCAAAGTTTTTTGAATCTCTATTTCCATATCCCTCAATTTGAAAGCGAAGAGGGGGGTGAGCAGCGAAGACCCGGTCCCGCTCTCACTGAAACACCTATTCCTTGGGTGCTCTGGCTTTCGCCTGAAGTTTCACTTCTTCCCACCAACAAAACCATGATGAGAAAGAGAAAAAAGCAGGAAAGAACAACTCCTGTTCAGTATCTGTTTCCATAGAAACACCAAAATTAAGAGAGAGAGAAGAGTTTTAGCATCACCCAGACCATACACCTGCCAGCACAGTCCCAGAGCTTCGAGACCCGCTCATACCTGAGCTGACAAAACGCACATCCATGGTAATTTTACAAACTTGCTGACAACACTGACTTGAGACCTATCCCAAAAAGAGTTACGCATTGCTGTGATCTAACCAGGCAGTCAACACTTGATGTGACCATCTCCTGGGGTCACTCCTCTGGCTGCGAGGAAGCAGTGACGGGCACAAAGCACCCTCATGCTCAGCTCTTGCCTTAGGAGCTCAAATATGTATTTAACTGACAAGATGCATAAAAATCACTCGCTGAGCAAGGCGAACATGGGAGTTATTTGGACAGGGTTAGCAGGTTTGCAGTATCCAGATGGAATACACAACTCCTCCAAGAATGTGAATATCATCTTTTTTTTGAACAAATTAAGATGGGCCATGAGCCAGACTGTGTCAAGAGGAACGCTCACATAAGGGAAGCAATCACACCGTGGCCCTTTGTCCTAATAAACCACCATCGTATCTCCCTTTGCTGCTGGTTTTTGAGCTAGAGCAAACAGACAAAGCAGGTTACCAGCCTGCTATCTGACACCAAGGTCTGGGGATCCCCATGGTTATGATAAGATATATACTCCACCGATGGCTAGGAAGGAGGAATTTCATCTTTTCCTTTGCCTCTCATGTGAACGCTTTGAAATGAAAACATATGCGCCAAGAAATCCCCGAAGCAGTAATGAAAACTGGATGCTACTTCTTGTTACTTTCTAAATTTGATATATAACAGGAACACCGAAAAATGTGCAAAGGAATGTTCTTCCCCCCTCCGCTAAATGACAACAAGCTTTTCCCTGGTAGGTTGCAATGCCATCTCTGTTCCATAAAAACACAATAAAAATCACAGTAAGAAACACTAGAAGAGATTGACAGAGTAAAATAGGAACAAAGTATAAAACCGAAAGCATCAGGAGTAAGCTCTTAAGTCTCTTCTTCCTAATCTTCCCAATGATCTTCTCCGCTGCTCTGTTTTATTACCTCTCAGAAGGGTTTTAGCTTTAATATATATTGGAATTACTGGGGAAAGGAAACATTTTAAACATTTAGGCATCCTAACTCTTTCAAGAGAGGCTTCTTAACCTTTAATCCTCCTTCCTCCACCCGCAGGCCATGCAATATGCAAGGCAAAAGGTCAGTAATGTGGACAAAGGCAGTAGTCTGAGCCTAGTCCACTTTTCTTCTGCCCAAGCTATCTGCAGTCAGTGCACAAACACACATCACCGACTTTTATTACTGCTAAGGGCTGATGTGCTGAGTTTAAATA
Source organism: Sula dactylatra (assembly GCA_013389905.1). Lineage (NCBI taxonomy): Eukaryota > Metazoa > Chordata > Aves > Suliformes > Sulidae > Sula > Sula dactylatra. The sequence continues at coordinate 275,313 of WEKW01007587.1, read as the reverse complement.
CTGGCAAGTATTTAAACTACTCGACATCCATGCCTGGCCAAGCAGAAGAGCGTGTGGGCTTACCTGGGAGGGAGAGCGGCACATCAGCTCTCCCCAGGAGTTCACAGCTGGTCAACCAGGACCTCAGCTGATGCGAATTGGTTCTGCTCCCTCTACCTCCACCCTGGGGTGTTTTTGGGGGTGATCAGTCTATCTATGATCAGCTCTGCCCTGCTGTCCCCACACCCAGAGCTGTTGGCCAGGCTCATTAGGGGCAACAACTGTCACAAACATAACAATGAACATGGGGTCTCTGCTGTGATCCCTGCTGTGGCACCCTGTCACTGCTGTGCACCGAAGCATTTAATCTGTGTTTTGGGATGGTTCCTGGCATGCATTTTCTAAAGTAAACATCAGCAGCAAAATCAGCTCCAGACTCTTAAAGGTTGGGCAGCTCGATAGAAATGCTTAGCACTGCCACAATAAATATTCATGAGGTGCTCCAGGGAGCAGTGCTTTCATTTCCTCTGCCCTCTCTTTGATGGGGTGACTGTCCTGCCCTGCACGAGCTACAGACACTTTCCCTACATCATTGGGAAGGCCGGAGGGACAGGCAAGCTCAAAACAAGACTGCCAGGCAATAATGTGCTACAAACAAAAGAGATGTGCATACACTACAGCCACCCTGCCACAGTGACCTCTCAAAATACATTCGCTTTATCAGTTCCATAATGCCATCCCCTTGTGCCCACACTCACAAGAAATTTCATTTTCTTCACCAGTCACTTCACTCCTGAAAAGCTCTCAAAGGAATAGCACAGACCTGTGAAATAGGTGCAGCCGCTGGTGTACACAGGGACAGAGCAGCACAACCCACTAGCTGAAGGCAGCTTGCCAAAAAGCTTCTTCCTGGTGAAAAAGTGAATGCAACAGAAAAGGATAAAGCTTTAAAAGAGATTCAGCCCTTCTGCTGGTTTTCCACACCAAACTGATCTACCCAACTAAATATTTGGCCCCAAAGCATTCTTCCCTCAAACTGATTGACTCTATAATTTATTTAAGGCAGAAAGGATGGGCGAAGGCTGGCAAGTGGGAGCACAAGTCTCCCTCCTTTCTCTCGAGCTATACGTTGCTATATGGGTTGATCAGAACAGGCTGCGAGCAGCTGAGCTGGGTTTGCTCCCAGGGGATGCTGCAGATGAGTTTCAGCATGATGAAATGATGATCTAACCATGACCTAATGGGACTTCTTTGTCCATCTATGGAGAAGCCTTCAATGAGCTCATAGCTCATATGGTTTATCACCATAGTTGGTGATGAGGAACTTTGGAACCGTTGTAGGGAGACGATTAAAGATGCCAGTTTGAATATTCAAGTACATAGAGATATGCTTGACTTTGCCTTTTGTTAGACACCCCAGCCACTGATTTATACTCACTGTCAAAAGGAAGCTAAAGATAGCATTTGGAAGACAGCATAAAATGTTGGGCCTGTTGCATGGAGCTTAAATAAAACTATATGTTCAAGAAAATTGTATGCACATTGCTGTGTCTCTGGGTCTCACATAGTTCATCTACAGGTTTGGAACAAATATTAATTCAACTCCAGCTAAATGACTCTTCAGCCAAAGCTGTGGCTGTCAAAACTGTGCATTGAAAGTGGCCTTAGCCTGTCTGGGAAGTAATTGGAGATGCAACTAAAGCTTCCGCAGGGAATCAGTAATATGCAGCAGGAATGATGCTTCCAAAGTAGCACTGCGGTCTGTCCCCACTAGACTCATTTCTTCTGATCAGTATTTATCCAAGAGGAAAACAGGATCAACTGATTGTTTACACCAGTGACCTTCTATTTTTTTCAGTAGTTTTAAAGATACTGACAAATAAAAATGCAAACTGATGTGTATTAAGCAAGCTTTTGGCTGTTCTTTGCAGGTTTAAATTTGAAATACAGCATGTGAACACATAGCATTTGATGGTTTCATCATATGAGCAGGGCATTTCGGCTAACTTTAGTCTCCCTTTGATCTTCTTACATGTCTCATCTGTTCCTGTCATAACTTTTGAAGAGGATGTCTGATGTTTTCTTCTGAAGTTCATGTAAGAAAGTGAAGAGCCTTCTTTTCAGGTTACCTTTAGAAAGGAGGAGGTTGACACATGCAAAATGTAGTTTTCAGTCATTTGTTTTAGTCTTTTCAACACAAGAAAATGAATCTGTCACTGACAAATTAGTAGGTTGTTTGTTATTTCTACACTGGTAAAAGAGAACATTAAACCTACCTGGTGTTCTGGAAATTATACTATTTCTTATTTTTCTAAAGCATAAATAGATGCTGTGAAATGGAATTAGGCCAAAAATGCATTAGTAAAATATCAAAGTAGGAACAAGAGTTTGGTGACAGGAATATGTAATAGCACATAACCAGATTTGCCAGCAGGAGCATTTTGCTCTCAACAATAAAGATGCTCTCCAAGTCAATAGGTTTAGCTCTAGATATATTACAAGACAAAATGCAGTAACTCGAATGATTATTAGTTCATCTTGTTGTCTCTACCCAAGGCTGCTCTACATTAACAATTTTATCTGGGGAAGCATCAGACTGATGCTGGGGAGCCTGGACAGAGAGACTTCACATGTGGATTTTGTCTCACTCAGTGACTCATGATAAGAAATATTTGGGGAATTACTAATATGCAATGTATTTTAATGTTTATTTTTTATTCCAGTTTTCACTAAAGGCATCGGAAGGTCTTCTATTGACTTTAAAGGGCTCTGAATGTGTGTTACAAAAATCCTGATGAGACTTTGCAAGCAGGTTTTCTGGACTGATACCTGAAGTTCTGGGCAATACTCATGTCCCTCTCCCCAGAACCAAGCCGTGGATTTGCTCCTAATGCACAGGACAAAGGGCAGGATTTTAAGCATCCCTGCTATCGCATGGCAGCGGCATGCTTCTCAGTGACTGATTTCCTCAAGCTTCCAGCCAGGAGGTTTGGTTAAGCTCTGCAAATTTTTATAGAAAGGGCCTCCAACTGTCCTGACATACATGTCAAAAGAGATACTTTATCACAACATCCATCACCCATCCCATCTCCTCAAAGTGGGAAGTTTTGCGATATCTGGTTTTACATACTGCCAGATGCTGGGCTCTTTCATTCGCTGCCAGACAGGAACAGAGTCTCATAACTCACAGGCAACACACGATGCCATAAACCTTTTTTGCGAGACACACTTCATAACCATGAGGGTTAAAAAGTATGACCCCATATATTTAAAAAATAATAAATGAGGAATTTAGTGCCCATTAGGCATGGCACTATGTTTAAGCGCGAATTTTGACTTCTCAGATTTTCTAAGAGAACACTTTCCAGATGGAAAAATAGAGATCTACCAAAATAGAAACATCCTATAAAAACTCTGGTTTTGCTACAGTTCTGATGGGAACCCGTCTCCTTACCTGCCACCTAGCACATCTGGCACGCAGACCCAGGGCCAAGCACTTAGAAGACCACATTTCAGAGCAGATGCATGGCTGAGGACCACCATGGCCAAGAGATGGGAATTGGAGTGCTTCCAGCCTGCTGAGCCCGCTGTCTTTCCCACCAGGAGGTCGAGAGGGAGTGCTCCATCTCCTCCTCCTCCTCGCAGATCTCTCCATCCAAGACCTGGGACCTCGGTCAAGCAGAACAGCAACCGTCTGGTGTAGTCCTGATGCAAACCAGTCTGTTTCCCAGTTCAGTGTGGGACAAATTCAGGTCACACTAAGGTTAGTCCAGGCTACTTCTGGCCTCCAGCCTTGGTGACAGTCTCAGCACTGAATGTTTGATACCCGAATGCCCTATTTGTTCTCACAAAGAGGCAGATTCAGAGCGGGAACAACATCTCCCAGTCGTAAACGTAAATACCTCCCGAAACACCCAACCTGCAAGCACCCCCCCATCCACTTTCCAGGCGGCCTGGCGATGTTGGATGTGGCAGCATCCCAGAGGCGCTGGTGGACGTGGTACCTGGAGAGTAAGAAGATGGCAATCCCCCCACTCCCTCCATGTGAGCAGAGAGGGCTGAAGGCAGGAGCAGCTCATGCTGCCACCCCAAGACAAATATGCCTGTTTAATCCCTACCAAGCAAATTATAAAACTTTTAAAGCTCAACCTCCCCCTCTTCAGCCGAACATTAAAAGCTACAGTAAGAATTGAGATTAATTAATGTCTGCCTTACAGCCTCAGATCCATTTGGGTAACCACACACCAGGGCTCCTATTTGAAGGAGGTCGCCACATCTGGAAATGACATTTGCCAGTTTAATATGCTTGATAAATTTCTCTCCTTGGTAAAAATGTAAACTGGTAGTTTACACATACAGGGGAAGTTATGCTGGTAGAGGATTTCCAGTAAAGCTCCCTAAGCTCTGGCAGAGTTAGACCCAGGCAGTTATCGGGGAAATGCTCGCTTCCTCTGTTCATTCGGATGTACGTTCAAACGGGCAAGGGAGCTGAATGAGACACAGAGCAACGCCCTGAGATAAAGGAGGAAATCCCTTTCAGGTTCATGGAAATAGATCTGGGAGGGATGTCTTTCCAAAAAGAAAACAAACCATGCTAAGACTTATCTTGTGCATTTGTACCACTTGCGAAAAAGCCTCTTTTCCCAGTGGTAGTGAACAAATCTCCCAGCCTAGTATCTGGAAATGCCAGAAGAAAGAGATTGTTCATATAAACATATACATTTCCAGGGGAAGTTTACTCTTCCTATAGCCAGAGGATGTTTACTTTTCCAGAAAAAGAGTATGTTAAAACCTTTCTTCCCTTCTACTTCATCACCATTTCAGTGGCACTTAGGAATAGATGTTCCTCATTTCAAACAAGGTTTAGCAGGTCAAGTGAAGGGGGAGCCACAGTTGTATATGCAAGCAAAAATAAATAAGGGGAATAAAATGAATAAACAAAGAGGCTGAGTTAGAGCTTAGAGACTAGAAGTTACCTGACCGGGGCAGTGACACAGGCAGGCAATGTGATGGCTGAAGACTGTCAACTTGAAAAGCTCGAGCCCAGGGCTAAGTTCTGCAGGTCAGACCCATGGTGCTCCTAAACGTCACAGGGACTGCAGGCTGAGACCCTCCTCCCTCCCTCTGCCATCCCTCATGAAGCACTTTTGAACCACAGGAAATGTGATCGGCATGCTATGAGAGTCGGCTGGCTTTTGGTATGCTCAGTTACTGGTTTGCTGTGAGCAGGTTTTAGAGATCAAAAATCAATGCCAATGATTTTAACTTCAGTTTAACAAAGTCCTAATGAAGTTTAATGGATGCCATTAGGTAAATTGCAAGCACCAGCACTATCCATCATTGCACAGAAATGGAGATACTTTAAAACACATTTTAAAGGTTCTTATATAAGTACAATAAGAATAAAGAATATCTCATTATTTTTATGACTACTTAACAAGCTTCTGCAGTATTCAGATAAGCACCTACAAATGAGAACCCACCGCTCTCATAATCAGGTACAATTCCACTGCCTTCAGATGAATCACACCTGATTAACTGCAGGGTGAACCAGGCCATATAAGCAGCAAAGATCTGCGTTAAGGATGAAGCCCTGGCTTTGGGAAAATAGGGAAAAGCTGCAACTCTAATGCTTATGGAAGAATTCTAAAAGACTCTGTTTCAACAGGCTTAAAACAATTTTACCTTTCAGCTAATGAATAAAGACAAAGAGGTTTTGATTAAGGTCTTATTTCTGCAAAAAGTGAAGAGGACAGGAGAACCCCCTTGAGGCTGGGCTTTATAAAGCAGCATACTTGCTTTAGGAACAGTACATGGTTCTCTGCAGAAAGAAAGACAAGCTTCCCCTGTACTGAACAGGACAAGAATCCAGGTCCATCACATCTAACCCAAGTAAACAGATTACAACAGCGGTGCCGCGTTGCTGAGCAGATACTGAAGAGGCCACGTCTTTCTGTACTAGTGGAGGTGATGGCTGACAAACACTGAACTGTCCAGGAGCGTTTGATGTTTGTGAGAGAAGAGCCCTCTGACTTTCATGAACACTTCTGCACCTCATCAAAAGAAAAGCCACATTTCCATGCTGGATCTCTCAAGTCCAATTCCAGGAACTCATCCCATTGAGTTGGGTAAAAATCTGGCTGATGGCCAGGCCCAAAGAGTTGTGGTGAATGGAGTTAAATCCAGTTGGCAGCTGGTCACAGGCGATGTTCCCCAGAGCTCAGTGTTGGGGCTGGTTCTGTTTAATATCTTTATCTATGATCTAGATGAGGGGATTGAGTGCACCCTCTGTAAGTTTGCAGACAACAGCAAGTTGCAGGGGAGTGTCGATCTGCTGGAGGGCAGGAAGGCTCTGCAGAGGGATCTGGACAGGCTGGATCGATGGGCCGAGGCCAATTGTACAAGGTTTAACAAGGCCAAGGGCCGGGTCCTGCACTTGGGCCACAACAACCCCAGACAACGCTCCCGGCTTGGGGCAGAGCGGCTGGAAAGCTGCCCTCGGAGAAGGCCCTGGGGGTGCTGGCTGACAGCGGCTGGACACGAGCCAGTGTGTGCCCAGGTGGCCAAGGAGGCCAACGGCGTCCTGGCTTGTGTCAGCACTAGTGTGGGCAGCAGGAGCAGGGCAGGGATGGTGCCCCTGTGCTCGGCACTGGGGAGGCCGCCCCTCGAATGCTGGGTTCAGTTTTGGGCCCCTCGGGACAAGAAGGACATTGAGGTGCTGGAGCGTGTCCAGAGAAGGGCAACGGAGCTGGGGAAGGGTCTGGAGCACAAGTGTGATGGGGAGCGGCTGAGGGAGCTGGGGGGGTTTGGTCTGGAGAAGAGGAGGCTGAGGGGAGACCTTATCACTCTCTGCAACCGCCTGAAAGGAGGCTGTGGTGAGGTGGGGGTCGGTCTGTTCTCCAAAGTCACTAGTGATGGGACGAGAGGAAATGGCCTCAAGCTGCGCCAGGGGAGGTTTACATTGGATATTAGGAAATATTACTTCACCGAAAGGGTTGTCAGGGATTAGAACAGGCTGCCCAGGGAAGTGGTGAAGTCACCATCCCTGGGGGTATTTAAAAGACATTTGGATGTGGTCCTTAGGGACACGGTTTAATGGTGATCTGGCAGTGTTGGGTTTACAGTTGGCCTCAATGATCTTAAAGGTGTTTTCCAACCTATATGATTCTGTGATTCTGTGGAGTTTTGAAGAGCTCCAGGGATTGAGTTTCCACAGCTTCTCCAGGTCCCTGGAAGAGCAGAGTGGAAAAGGGCTGAAAATTCACTCTTTGCTTGTCTTAGGTACCAAAACAATTTCTCAGATGCACCTCTGAGGACTCTGCTCGCAGACCAAGGAATCCAGCAAGTCTGAGGATGAGGAAGGAGAACACCAACCAGGGTTTGGAGTTCGGTTTTCAGGCAGAGGGTGGTGATGACTGGGAAAGTTCACTTTCGCATCCTTCTCGCTCTGATGTTGCTGCAGCTGCTGAGCCTCTTCCCCATGCTGCACCCAGTTCAAACTGCTAAGAGGAAGCCACTGTCGCCAAAATAAAGACTGATAAGGAAAAAGAGCATCTTGGTAACACAACAGGAAAAGCTGGTCATGCACTTCAGGTTTCACTGTTAAAATTGCTGCAGGTTCCTGAACAGAGACTTTTTCTTCCATCTTCATGGAAAGAAGTGTCCCGTTGATTGAACCTACATGTATTTTTTCAGAGACTTTAAAATAAGGAATTAGGTATCATCTTGTATGCATTCCTTCCTCTCCCCCAAACTGAGAAAAGTAATCTCTGAGGGAAGAATTTAATCAAAGCCAGCTGCTAATTACTTTCCTGACACCAGGGGAGAAGAATGTTGGCATCAGAAAGATCTGGAAGATTTTCCTGATTAATATTTGATAAATCTGTAATTGGATCGTTTGATTTTGCAGTCTCCTTTGAATAGAGGTAGAAACTTTATTGAAATTAATCTTTATGAATTCAGGCCACAAACTTCAGGGGATGATAACTCATTGATTGATTTGAGTATCTTGAAGTGCTAACCCTGGAGAGAAGATAAATTGGGATTGCCTAAGGACAAGTCAATACATACTGAATGTAATCCAGAGTGCTCTCCTCTTAAAGAAAATAAATTACATTCTTTAAAGAGTTAAAGTTGAATTTCCCTAGCCTTTTTTTTGCTTAAGTTCAGAGATTCAACATGAATATTTAATTTAAAATCAAATGAGAATTAAGTGTGCTAACATTGAATTAATAAAATAGTTGAGTAGCATGCAATAGTGAGCAAATGTTCTAATGAAAAAATACGAAAATCAAAATTGCAACATTATAGTTATCTAATATATCATATTGTTTAGAATTGCATATAAGAATTTTCTCTTGATCCTAATAAAGAATAAAGCAGAAATTCTATTAAATGCAGTAAGAACATTGTAGGGCTCAATATTATTGCTATGAACAACAATTTCTTGCTCTGATTTTTAGCTATTGAGTTATGTACTGAAACCTTTAGAACTGGTTTATGCTAATAATGCAGCAGCAAAGCAAAAAACCCAAAACTGTCCAGAAATATCTGGTTTATAACTAAAGTAAATTAAAGGCCATGTGCACATTCACTGAGGGATCTGAATGCCCAATCTTTTATTTTGAAGGCAAGAGATTAAAGTTCCCTTTCCTTAACCAGCATCACTGCTTTGAACAGACAGCAAAGAAATGACAAAAAATAAGAAAGAAGTCTTAATCCTAGTGTTCCAACGTGGGTCGTGTGCGTTTCCCCTCTACTGCAGAAGCAAACAGCAATACAGCACTTTTATATTAGCTGTAAAGAAGGTTTGGGTTTGGGCACCTTTCCCCTGATATTTTTAATTCAGCATTTAAATAGTCGCATTAGTATGCACAGCACTTTCCACAAATGCAAGGAGGGAGGTTTTTGCCTCAAAGAACTCATGATCTAAATTAAATTACAATATTGAAAAAATGACAGAAAAGCTACCTGAAAACAATACTGAGTCTTAAGCTAGCTACTAAGCTTTCTCCCTTCCCCTTTCCACTGCTGCCAAGATTTATGAGAAGCCAATATATAGAGGGTGATCGCCTGTCCTAGGCAAACAAAAAAGACTGTACTTGAAGACAAAGATGAGGACATTGTTCAGCACAGTGCCTGTGGAAGGCTATTCTGGACTCAGAAAATTGATAAAGATAGCTTTGTTAGGAAAGCTAGAAAGATGTAACATAGGAGACATCATGGATTTGGTAGATATGGCATGATGGCTAAAGTGTTTGAAGTGGACAAGGAAAAAGGCAAATAAAGAGATGAAAAAGAAGGAGCTAAGATGATCCTTCCTACAAATACACTTCAGGCCAGAGGGGGACAAACGTGTCATGTTCAAGGTGACATTAAAAAAAAAGGATGGCAATTTGAACCCAGATTATGGATCTGTGAAGAAGTAAAAGATTTTTGAGATGTAAAAGGAAAACCAGTACAATTCTGCAATCAAAGAAGGAACATGTGCCGGAGCTCTGCACATGTGGAGGATCATGGCTTTGGAATCAGTACTCTAGCTGAGCCTCACTGACATTGTGTATATATTCAACATACATTCTGTGGGTAGCAATCTATGCATGTTCAGCAGAACCTGTATAGTCAGTAGGGCTCAATACCAAACATAAACTATCTTTGTATCGCCAGTTTTTCTTGGAGCAACAAAGACTTGCCCACAAATGCAGCCTGGAGCACCTTCAACCGCAGGTGGCGAGTAGAGTGGAGTAAAACCATGAGCCCTTCTCTTTGCCATGGAGCACTGGGGAGTCCTTCTGCGTGGGGCTTCCAACCGATGGTTACCACCAATCTGCTCCATCACCACACAAAGGAGAACGCTTTCAATGCATACATATGTGTTTGCACGTATAACTTCCGCAGTGGATTATGTAGCAGCAAGTACATAAATTAACAGGCATTTTAGAACTCAGCCCATGGAATTACACCAGCAGAAATCTACTTCATAACAGAAATTATCGTCATGGACAAGCTTAGGAAGTGTGGGTTAGATGAGAGGACATTGAGGTGGATTGAGAACTTGCTGAACGGCAGAGCTCAGAGGGTCATGATCAATGGGGCAGAGTTATGGGTTGGAGGCCCGTAACTAGCGGTGTTCCCCAGGGGTCTGTGCTGGGTCCAGTCCTGTTCAATATATTCATCAATGACCTGGACAAAGGGACAGAGCGTACCCTCAGCAAGTGTGCTGGTGGTACAAAACTGGGAGGAGTGGCTGACACACCAGCAGGCTGTGCTGCCATCCAGCGAGACCTGGACAGGCTGGAGAGCTGGGAACCTCATGGAATTCAACAAGAGCAAGTGTAAGGTCCTGCCCCTGGGGAGGAACAGCCCCACGCACCACTACAGGTTGGGGCTGAACTGCTCTGCTGAGATGGCCCTGGCAGTGCTGGTGGGCAGCAGGTGACCATGAGCCAGCACCGTGCCCGTGTGGGCAAGAAGGGCAGCGGTGTCCTGGGGTGCATGAAAGGAGTGCGGCCAGCAGGGCGAGGGAGGTTATCCTGCCCCTCTGCTCTGCCCCAGTGAGGCCACATCTGGAGTGCTGCGTCCAGTTCTGGGCTGCCCAGGTCAAGAAGGACAGGGAACGGCTGGAGAGAGTCCAGCGGAGAGCTACGGAGATGGTCAGGGGCCTGGAGCATCTCCCTTGTGAGGAAAGGCCGAGAGCCCTGGCTCTGTTCAGCCTGGAGAAGAGAAGGCTGAGGGGGATCTTGTCAGTGCTTATAAATATCTGAGGGGTGGGTGTCAAGAGGATGGGGCCGGACTCTTTCCAGTGGTGCCCAACAACAGGCCAAGGGCAATGGGCACAAGTTGGAACACGGGATGTTCCACCTGAACATGAGGAAAACCCCTTCCCTGTGAGGGTGCCGGAGCGGTGGCACAGGCTGCCCAGAGAGGCTGTGGAGTCTCCTTCCCTGGAGACATCCAAACCCCCCTGGACGCGCTGCTGTGCCCCTGCTCTGGGTGTGCTGCTGGAGCAGGGGGTTGGACGGGATGGTCTCCAGAGGTCCCTTCCGACCCCTGCTGTTCTGTGAGTCTGTGAATAAAACTTGACTTTGTAAGTGAACCTCACCCCAGATCCCAAAATGTAGGACCAAGGAGAAAAGGTAGCTCACCGAAACAAAGCGAGGAAAAAAAGCCTTTCGTCCACTGAGGAAGGGTTTTATTCATATTTTGTAAAGTTACTTGAGGAAATTATGTATCGCCCTTGGAGGACCAGCTTTGTTAGAAGTGGCATTTATGCTCCCCGTTCTTATCGACCTTCCAGGAAACCCCTGGGCCTGGCGGCGGCCGAGAACCTCCCCCCGTACTTCCCTCAACAACAACACCCCCTCTTTTATTAATTTTCGACTCCATTGTACTCCCCGGCCCCAGAAAGCCCCAGCACAGGGCGGGGGGAGCGGTGTGACGGCAGCCCGCTTTACGTTACGTGACTGCCTCCTGGTGCAGCCAACGGGTACTGCAGCGTTGTACGGGTGCAGCGTCTGCGAGCCGCCGCCGGCACCGCGGAGCCCCCGCAGGGACACCCACGGGAGACTTTCACCGCGCCGAGAGAAGGGGAAGCCGCGGCTCCAGCAGTGGCGCCCCCTCGCCCGCCTCACAGCCCCCGACGGCCCCGGCCGGGCCTTGCCACCGCCCCGTC
>WEKW01007587.1:152545-253294 GCA_013389905.1 Sula dactylatra | reverse complement strand
AATGGTGCCAAGGAAATTTGCTATGCCATTTGTTCTGAAGGCTATTGGGCTGACTTCATTGATCCATCCTCAGGACTGGCAGTAAGTTATGTGCTGTGTGGAAAGTGCAATGGACACTGGTATGTCCTAACTAGCGGTGGTATTTGGATTCTTTGTGGGCTAAATCCAGCTCTTTCATATTGCCCACAAGCTGTTACCATAGGATAATTCCTTTCATAAATGAAGATAGCATAGTAACCCGGAGCTAGTTCCCATACTGTGTCAGCTGTCATTGCTTTTGACAGTTTGGAGAACATTTTTCAGCAATGAAGTTGAATTTTAGATAACTGTAGAAGTTTTATGCCCAAAAGCTCTTGGTCACTGCACAATACACTGGTTATGCCCTCCCAAGGTAACTTGGTAGTCCTGACACCTATTTGTGTGTGTAGATGGAAGGTTTTAAAAAGTTTCTTTGCACTAGTTAATGATATCTTTGTTACGTAGAAAATATGAATAGCTTGTTCCTGTTAAACAGCAGTGGCATTTATTATCACATTACACCAGTTCTCTGGAGGAGCTGACAGTTTCTTACCAAGACATCTGTGAAACATAAAGAATCTTAAAACAGAGAATTGAGAGAGCTTCTATCAAAGCATGAGTGTATGTGTGTTTTTGTCTGAGAACTGTTAAAAGCATATAATAGTTGAACATAATCATGGCAAAGCTCAGTTTAGTGAGTTTTATTTAAAAACACTGTGAAAGACAGTGATTTATTGTGTTAACGGAGGCAAATAGGTTTAACAGGGGATGTCTGTAAGGTGAACAGGCAGTTGAAGGTGTGTATAGTGCTTAAAAGCTTCCCAGAAATTCCATGTGTTTAAGGAATAGTTACAGATTAATGAAAGCAGGGTTCTGTCTTTGGGCTCCAATTCAGTAGCAACATCCTTACTGATAACCTGTTCATCAAGAGTAGGCTTTTGATCAGAAGTTTCCTCCAATCAAAATACCCATTTCCGATTTGCCCACATTTTTGCTCCTCAAAGCATCTTTATAGGGGGCTCCTTGAAAAGATACACGTCTTATTTTTGCTGTTTCATGGAAGAGTTCTATCCTTAATGCCTGTAGGAGAACCTTTCTAAAGTGCTTGAGGTTTTTTGTATGTATGATTGGTTAGACACTGAAACACACTGATAGGCCCTCAGGGCTCTGTCAGTGATGAAGGGGAACTTTTAAATATGGGGTACCAGTGTAACCAGAGGTGCTCTGCTTAGTTTCCAGTGTAGATTTCATGAACAAAATGGTACTTCTGGGCTTAGGTTTTGTTTTAAGAAGACATAGTTCTGACATTTTAAATGTTCTTGGAAATGTTAACGTGAAAAATTTTCTTGTTTTCTTTTTTCCCCACCTAGTTTTTTGGACCTTACACAAACAACACTCTGTTTGAAACNCTGCAAAGTTATTCGTCATAACATCTGGGGTACTCATGTGGTTGTGGGAAGTATTTTCACTAATGCTGAACCTGACAGCCCTATCATGAGAAAACTAAGCGGAAACTAGCAGTGTTCAGGATTTCACAAGTTCTTACGAGCTTTGCGTTCTTCTACTTGATGATTCTCTCTAAGCATTGTCAGAAAATGCCACACTTTAAAGTATTCTTGGATAATAAAGTAGCTGTTATTTATTTTTAGTCTTTGTGAATATGTGCTCACCACATGTGACTTAGAATATTAATTGACAACATTGAAACAGATACCTTTATGTGCCACATGAATTTTAAGCTGTGAGTTTCCTTCATCTTGAATGAGTTTAAACATACATGTACATAGCTGTCTGCATATCCTTTTTTCATATTATCTTACAAGCCAACCTCTTAACCATTTTGTCTTTCAGTGTCTAACAAATCTGTGCTCTTAGTATTAAAAATCCTGATGCCACTGAAATTTCTAGGAATTTTGCCACTTACCGAAGTAAGTGGCAAAAAAACAAAACTGGAACAAGTAATAAAATTGTTCTCCCAAAATACAGAACTTAATAAAAACTGCAGAAGTTAATGCTGGACTAATCACTCATTTGCTGTTCTAAAATGAGAATGAGATAAGCTTTCAGCAATGTCTAACTGCAAGTAATACTTCAATAGGGAAGTGTTCACTTGACTGCTACATCCAGAGACTCAGTAGAAAGTCTTAAATTACTCCAGAATCAGTCCTCTCTGTGTTTTTTGTCTTTATGTTGCTTGGGTTTTTATTTTCTCAGTGTTTGCTAAATATATTTTATTAGTTTATGTAAATGTAATTTAAAGTTGCTTTTGTAACTTTCTTAGCTCATTAAATACGTGTGGAAAAAAAAAAGATAATAGGGCAATGCTTGGATATCATCATTGTTTTCCTGTACTTGGATGCAATTTAGACTTGTCTCTTTGGAATTTTGAAATGCCTGCGCAAAGAGCAATTATGATCAATTATTGCAATTATGATCAATTATAAAAATATTTCAGCAGGAAGGTTTCAGTAAACTAGTTGCTCTCTTCAGGTATCATAAAAACAATCAGGTCGGTTGAAGTTACTGGAGGGAGAATACTGAAGGAAATTCAAGGCACCTGAAATTCCAGAGCTCTGTCAGCTGCCTCACTACAGAGACTAACAAACTAGATTTTAATCTCATGGCAGTGGCTTGCCGGGGCCATTTGTTAATACACCATTGCAGTAGCTGTGCCAGTTCATGCAACAATGGGAATCCTTCAGCCTTGCCTCAGTCAAAATTGAGTGCAACTTTTGTCTGGATAATGGCTGCACAAGATGATGATCTGAGAGGTTTAGCTTCCTGTCAGATAGCTAGGGATTTTAATCATCGTGTCTTTTTCCATTGTTAACTAACAAGTATGGATTTAAAACTTGTTCTAGGTTTGTATACTACTTCTATTCCCTACTCAGGGTCCGAGCCAGTTATCACCAAAGTCTTTTTATTGGCTTTCATGGGTTAAGAACCAGATCCTTTACCAAGTGCCTGTATCTGTCCTTGTTAATGATCGCTGCACAGCCATAACTGCTGGATCACGGAGGTGTATGTGAGGAAGACCTTCCACTGGAGAAGTGAGTGCTGTCTACTCTAAATTGACTCGCTAAGCCGGCAATTCAGAGGTTATCTTGCTCACCTACCATCGTTGTCATCACTGTTGGCTCTAGCCTGCGCACATTCCAAGGTTGAAGTGTGTGCCTGTTGAGGCAGGCTTTGTTTATCGCTTTGTCATGGAATTTGTGCTGTTTTTCCAGAGCCCAGGTTCTTGACCTCCTCTCTGCTGTCCAAGAAAGCTGTATTATTTCAAAGTCTTTTATTGATATTTATTTCTCATTCTCATAAAGAGGATTAAAAAAGCTTGAGAAGCTGCAGTGTGTCTCGTCTGTTTGCAAAATACAATTATTTTGCAGAACGCAAACTAGCTCGTTTGATAAAAGAGGGGTAGTGTCTCACTGGACAGTAGAGTACGCTGTTGTGGAGAACTTTGGATAAATATTAGAAAAATAAATTCTGTGAAATAGTTCACATATTTTAACTATATTGAAGCATCTTTTCTTCAGGTGACTTTGCTGTACTTGCCTTTCTATGTTTTATAAGGCGTGGGAGCTGCTGGGCAGCTATCCAGATTAAGCTTGGACACGAGTTTCTGACTTCATATCCTTTGAAGTTTTGTCCTGGAAAGGGCTTTTACAGTGGCATTTCAAATGGCTTCAACCCGAGGCAGCAATCTCACTGAAGGTAGTGGTAGTTTTGCCTTGACTTTACTACCCTTAATGTTTCATGCCAGAAAATGAGGGGGATATTATTTCCTGATATTCTTCTAAATAAAATTTCCTCGTATGTATTGATTCTCAAAAGAGGCTGGAACTGCTCCAGTTCTATTTCCCTCACATCAGAAGAGCAATACTGTGTATTAATTAACTTGCTACTTGCTACTCTGAAATAAAAGTTCTTGAATACTGTACTTCTGATAATAAAAACGAACAGCTTTTGGTGTTACAAAATGAATTCCTTTCTGGGGTGAAGAAGCAAACACATGAGAAGAGCTATTGTATGTAAGGTTGCATCTGCCTCCTTAGTACTTCCCACAGAGCAGTAATCTTTGCTATTTTTCTTAATTTGGAGAGGCTGTTAATTTCTAGTTGTTAATAATTCATTACCAAATATACCAGAGTTTCTTTTTTTGCAATAAATTCTATAAAAACTTACTTAAAGTGGTGATGGTGAGCATCACAAGAGCAGTGCTCTCTTTGTGTAGTTACATTTGCAAGCATGTTAGTACACATGGAGAATATGCTTAAAACGTTGCAAGTCTAGGAGTTAGTTGTAGTAGTCAAAAGGCTGAAGAAATGATACAGGTGAAATGTTTGTCACTTAGGTGCCCTAAGATACGAGGAACTGGGCTAAATGTCTTTCCACAGAATTCCTAGTAAAGGTGAGGAGAAAAATCAGAGTTGTCTTTTTATCTCTTAAAATACCTCAGTACTAATCTTACATGAGCTGTTATCCCGTTGAAGTTCTACACTGCCATAGCCTCCTCAACAGCTGGTACCATCACTGTTAAGGCCAGTAGTGGTGACAGGATTTTAATAAGTTACAAAAATAAATTTGAAACCAGGCTTGTAAAAGTTTTATAGGGATAAATATGCAGAACAAGGGCTGGTTCACAGCTGGAAAGAGATGTTTTCCTGTCCTGTGGAAGATGAAAGCCCTTGCTGCATGTCTGAGCTCAGTGAAGTAGGAAGATGTGGCTTTGTTGGTTGAATCAGGACAGGAAATCTTGAGATCTTTGATGCAGTCATTGGGATCTTTGTCTTTCCACCTGAAGGCTCCTGAAGTATAGACTCAGTGGCAGCTTTTACTGGTAGAAATGTTGAAGTAGCAAGTAAGTACCAAAAACATTTCTGCTTGCATTAAGTGGAAAGCTTACACCGTTTTCAGTGCCATCAGTGTTCATGTTTAAGCTGTGCGACAGTAAGAGCTAATTGTAAGAGTTGTGTGGATTTTGTGGTGGGTAGGACACAAGTACAGTATTTTGACAGTCTGAGGACTGTGTATGGAGGAGCCAATTCTAAATCTCCTACTCAGCCACTTTGGTCCAGTTCAGTGAATTCAGTGATTGATTCATGACACATCCTCAGTTACAGTGCAGGTTTTAGAACTTAGCTATATATCCAACTGTGCTTAACTTGTGAGAGTGCAATTAAACTAGTCTTTCTCTGGTTCTCTGAGTTGAACATTAACACTGTACAGGCTGTCATGTGGAGGGAGTAAAAATAGTTAGTGATGTAGAGCTGAAATGGAATAGCAAAATAATTGTATGACTTGCCTCGTGTCCCCAGTCCTTCTAAAGCCTCTTTTTATTAAGAGTTGCTTCTTTTTTACTCGGCAGCCTCACAATTGTCATTCAAAGTGATGTTCACTGTGCATGCATGTATAGAGAACAGGAAAAATAAGCCAGGTGACCGAACAGCTCCCACTTACAAGAGCATAAACAGTGAGGAACTCTATTCTCCTTCCACTAGCAGCCACCTGGCTGGGAAAAAAGCTGTCAAAATAACCCAGAGGGTCAAAGGGATCTCTTGGGGAAGAGGGCCCCTCTGCTTTGACTGCCGTCTTGGCTGCAGGCTTGTTGCCCTTTCTTGCTAATTGCGGTGTCATTCAGCAAGAGATACTGTGGTTCATAAACCTGCAGGAAAGCACAGCTGTAACTCGACAGCTCCAGGTAGCTGATCCAGAAAGATGAGGCCGCGGGACGTAAGTTACTTTGTCATGGTAACGGACGTAAAACTTGGTCTGTGAGCTTGTCTTACTCTAAAAGCTGCTGCTCGGTCAGGCTAAACTAATTGCAGAAATCTGGGTATATAGTGGAAAAAGACATTAATTTGGAAGAACTCAGTGTACAGAGTCTGTGTTGATGCTGTTGCTCAAATAACTTGAAATAAGTACAGAGTGGCAATAGGATGTGTATGATCCAAGACATCAGGGCACACTTGCTATGCTCTTTTTTCCCTCCGCTGCACCCTTAGGCAGCAGCAGAGCAGCTCTATGCGGTTTGCCTGCTGGACTGAAAGAAATGTGAAAGCTGCTGATTCAAAACGTGTGGAATTGGTTGGTGTGGATGTGTGGTCTAAAATGTCTCATAGATGAGGTTATTGTTATTAGGGTGTGTTACGAGATACGCAGCATATATATTTCTGAAGTCATAGAAACTAGGTAACTTATTAAACCACAGTGTCACCACTTAAAAGCTGTGACCACATATATTAAGTGAATTCCTTCCCTTGCTCTTGAGCTAATACTTGGTGGACACTGGTAACAACTCTTTCATTTGATAGCAAATGAATGGCAGGGACGCCCCGTTGGCATCGCAGCAGAGGTGAGGAAGGCAGGCGGATGAAGGAGAATGACCCGGATCTGTGCAAATTAACTGGTGAGTGGATAATCGAGGGCTGAAGTACCTCACTTGATCCAAAATGAAACACCCCGTTTGTGGATATTTTTGCATATTCGTTCTTCTAGCAAAATAGGACAATTTCACACAAAATTGCCAAACATTTCTGGATTTTTTTTCCAGTTTTTCTTACGCAAAACCAAAATCCCTGCACAATTACTGGTGTTCTCTCAGAGTAGCTGTTTTTACCACATATGCATCCAATATTTATTTTTTTGAGCTGTCCCTATGCACATAAAAGTCATGGTTAGGAAAACACGCTGCTTGAAGCTTCCCTTTTAAACAGCAGAATTTTACGCTGGTTTGTTACAACCCACTTGGAAATCCATAGAGAGAACCCAAAGCTTGAAAACTTGCGTTTTCATAGCTTGCATCTCCATAGCTTTCATGGCTCTCGACAAAGTCTTGCCGAGTAGATCCCAAGCACAAACGCTACCAGTACTCTTGAGTTTGCCAGCTCCTCTTGAAACCAAGGTATCCTCCTGTTCTCACAGCGCTTTGGTTAGTTATTAACTCAGGCTAACACTAGGACTGTAATGCAAAATAACATAGCGGTGAATTATTTCCTGTGGAAGGCAAGGCAGAACGCATTAGTGCTGCTGCTCCGGGCCTGGCTTGCATGTCCTAACGGACAGACGGGGGAACCCTCGCTACCATATAGTCACATAGTGGCTATATTGATTTGCCTTTTAGTATGTCATTGTTCTAATTGGATGCAATTCTATGTTTTGGGGTTTTTTTTAGCTTGAAAAAGCATCGGATGAGAAAGTACTGCTTATAGCTAGGCATGCTGTGAAAGGGAACGTGGTGGCTGGGCCAAAAAAAGCATCCTCTGTGCAATTACTGTCAGGAATGAGCACTAAGGTTAGTCAGAATTTCCAGCAGAGAAGACTAATTACAGATAAGGTATTAATATAGAGTAAAATTCCTGCAGTTTGTTTTAAGTGATTACCTTTCCTCTTGAAGCATAACTTTAGCAGGACTAACTAATTCTAGTCACAGTTAGACTGGTGAAGTACTGAAGTTTTGACCCTGCTATTAAAACCTTTGGTCAAGGAACTTCCATCAGCCACACCTGAACACTAATTGCTGCCACTGAGATCACCTGGTCTGGTTTTTTTTAAAAAACTTTAGGGGGCAGTTGATCAGCTGTTTTAAATTCTTTCATTGAAACCAGCAGAGCTGCTCTGATTTCCACCAAATAAAGGTACAGCTCGTTGTACCTCAGTGCATTGAGGAAGGTTAAACATTGTCATGTGTGCGTGCTTTCTGCTTGCTGTTCCAAGCAGGTCGGTTGGAGCCTTTCGTGCCCTTAGTTTTCGTGCTGGCTGACACTTGTATAGGGGAACTTTTCCCTAAATCTGGACGTTGTCCAGGAGCTACATGCCCATATGCACACGCGCACCCGAGGCTCGCAGCAGCTGCTTGATGACAACAATAACATCTTGTATCAGCTGCAAGAATAAGTTATGTGTTGGCTTTTTCATAGGATCCTGTTCTATTATAATTCTCTTTGTTTCTAGGGGAATAATGGCATCTGACAGCCTTCTTTGTCAGGAGCAGATCTTCACCAGAGGACACAGGCAGCGTTGATGATATGTACCGCTTAGGTTTGTTTTAGAGATGTAAAGTTTATTTCTTGCTGTGTGAGGGTTTTCTGTGCCCTGTTAACGTGCAGGGTTTAACCTTTGGGTACGTACATCAACATGTGCCTTAATCAGGTGAACGAGACTGAATCGTTTGCTCATGATCACATCCTAAATGTTACACTCAAACACAAAAACTCTTAAAATAGCAAATTCTAGCAGCAACACAGCAAAGCTGGATTTGCTGCAAGACACCAAACCAACCCCCCCATTACCTGCTGGTTATGGGGGAGGCAGGTTTTCAGCAGGTGGACAATCAGGGCTCAATGCCCTGCAGCTGGTTCACCCCCTGCCCTGCTCGTCCTCCTGCAGCAGGACCCTGCAGTGGGGCCTCTTTCACTGAGCTGAACTAATCCTGCCTTTCCTGAGTCTGTTTGGTTGGTGTTGTATTGCCTCGACGTGGGTAAGTTGTGTCTGTGAGGTGCTTTTGGTCTTTTGGCTCTGAATACTGTGAAAATAATTTGAATTGCTGTATGAGTACTTGGCTCTTGGGGCAGTGAAGACCCTATAAGTGTCCTACAGGCTTTGGACAGGCTTTATCTGGGCTTGTGCTGGGTTGGGGGGAGGACGGGGCTCAGGAAAAAGGCTGTCCAGGATGGCTGCATGAATTTCTGCAGACGGCTGCAAACCTCCTGCTCTCCCTCTGAGCAGCAGTTTGAGGAAGGAGACCCCAGCATGACATCTGATGCAGTCTTTGCTGAGAAGCTGATGTTGTGACAGGAGAAAAAGCCGCAAGACATTCAGTGAACTCAGGTGTTGCTAAAATACTTCGGTGGTTTTGTACCAGCTGGGGTTTCCCCAGGGCTGACTTCGCTGCAGAGCCCACAAGGCTGCTGCTCAGCTCCGGACCCTGCAGCTGGTACACGTAAGTGGTGTCTTAGCTCAAGGAAACCTGAAGCTGGAAAATCTTGAACCAAGTAATTTATTAATTTGAGTAGAACTTAAATGGTGGAGTGGAGGTGCCAAGCTCAAGATAAATGTGGTTATTTATTTTCCAGGACTGCTTTGTTTACTTGCGTGAGTTAGATATATTTAGATATAGATATGTTAGATATATTTCTCTTTTTATTTCACCCATGATCTTTGTTCCTGCTAAGGGGGAGTGTTGTGTGGCAAGCGTGTTTTAAAACCAGAAGTACATAAAATTTCAACAGTATTGAAAAATAGAGGTTGGTGATGAAAAAGATGAGAAGCCCCAGAGGTGCAGGAGCAAAGTGTATTTGTGTAGAGGCGTGGAAAAGAAAGTTAGCGTGTGAGGGGAGAGGGCAGGATCATTGCTGATGTGATACTTTGGAGTCCAGGAGAGAGAGAGATCAGAAAAGTTTGGGATTTGGAGACAAAAGCGTAGACAATAACATCAGTAATTCTTACAGGCAGGATTCAGAGTAGGATCAAAGGAAACCCAGGTGTTGAACTCCATCCTGTTATTTATGAAAGTCATCCAGAGCAACACATGAGTTTCAGCGCAGGGGATTTCCCTTCAAGCTGACCTCCTCGCGGTTGTACCCGCAGAGTTGGGTGACAGGATGCCCCTCTTTCTGCCCCTTCTCCTCCTGATGCTCCTCTAATCCCCACCATCAACACAAAACGTGACCATGTCCTTCCTAAAACTGCTCAGCGGCGTACTGCCTGCACAGGCATGACTCTTCCAGCATCTTGTCCCTTCCCAAGGGGACATGTCCCATTTATCATCCCAGGTATCCCACGGAAGTGGGAACACATGCAGGGCTGGCCCCCCGGCGCGGGGATTTGATCTTCGCAGCCTTCCAAGGCCACTGCTCTTCCAGCTCATCTCGTTAAAGGCATGAGAGCCGCGCACCTCCTGTTGCTTCTACCAGGTTTTTTTGTTTGTTTGTTTGTTTTTTTCAGCTAAAACCTCAATAATCACAACTTATGCAGTTGGTTGTATTTGGAAAACTATTTAGTAGGCACTACGGTGTGGACCGTAGCCTTTCACTGCAGGCTGTGTACATTCAGCAAAAGTCCGTGACCAACTCCTCCTCCTCCATACACGTCCTGTCCTCGTTTTTCTGAAGAGACGTCTATATATATAGATGCCTGGCATACGCTGTATATAAATATGTAGGGTACTTAGAGACAGATGGATAGTAGCGTGCCTGCCTGGCTCTTACACAAGTTGAGGTTTTATGTGTATCCACAGAGTCAGAGACTGAAAATCTGTCTTTGAACGTAGGAATCCTTTATAAAGGAGGATTTTTCACAAACATTTTCACCAACGAACCTGATAGATCAGGTTAACTGGTATGCCACATGGGCAATTAGAGAATATCTCCTCTCTCTGCCAGCCTTTCGTTATCGTTTGGGTTTTCTGCTGGGTCTGACGCTGGGGAATTGCTGCAGGCTCACGGAATATCTAGTGATGGAGGGGGCTTTGGGAGGCAGTCAGGTCTAACCCCTGCTCCCTGCAGGGCTGGCTAGGAAATCTGGGAGTCTGAAAAGACACTGAAATGTCAATGAGCAAAATGTCAATAAAATTAACCCCCTCCATCTGTGCTCCTGCCTACCCTCTGAGAAAAATTGCTTCTGAAAAACCTGTTGAAAGTATCCCAATGAAAATTAAGCTGAAAAAAGCATTGACCAGCTCTATTGTTCCCAAATTTCTAGTGTCATGAACGAGGTTTTCTGCTACACACTAACGCCCGCAGGGAGGATAAGAAATAGCTGGGGTTTTTTTTCCTCTTGACAAGTATCCTGCTGTCGTTCATTAAGGAGAGAAACCATGGTCTTACCTGGACTAAAGCCAAAGGTTGGTGGTGGAGCTTTAAGCCTGGCACCCAAACCTGAAACCCACATAAAAGCCAGGACTAAATAAGAGTTGCAAACTGACTGTGGCTTTTACCTCCCACGGGCTGCTGTGGTTCCTTTAAAATAGTAGCCTTTCACCTTGGCAATGGCAATTCTTGCTTGAATTTTTTTTTTTTTTCCAGTAAGGCTCAGGCTGCTGTTTCAGGAGCTGCACAAACACAAAG
Organism: Sula dactylatra; assembly: GCA_013389905.1. NCBI lineage: Eukaryota > Metazoa > Chordata > Aves > Suliformes > Sulidae > Sula > Sula dactylatra. Next base: position 242,210 of record WEKW01007587.1, on the reverse strand, counting down.
GTCTCATCGGTGCAGAGCCTGACAGGGGAAACCTAACAGGATTATGAGACTGAAATTTCATGCAGCTGGGTGTTACGCTTCACTGAGAAAGTAATCTCTACTGCTAAAACTGCTGCATCTGGCAGATTGGAAAAGCTTTAAGAAAAGCAAATATATGCTGAGGGCTGGACTTTGGGGAAGGGTTTGTCTCTAAAAAGACACAGAGATATCCCATAGCGACTAAATGATGACTGGTAGAAAATGTTGGGAAATCAACCTGTTGGAATATATGTCCCCTGGAGAAAACTCACAATTTTGGTTAGTGGGATGTTTTCGGGTGACAACCCATCGTTTTGGTTGTGAAAAACCATGTATGGGTGCACTTGTTGCACCCTACCTTGTGCTTAGGTTGATAAGACATTAGTTGAGTGTGAGTGGTAAGAAATACCCATCCCAGGTGGTCAGCTACAGGGTCAGCAAAATCAACCCTGCATTTTTCTGTTCCCTGTGACACCTGCCATGGGCTTAAGGTGCAGCTTTTTATTTGGCTGTCCAGATGCAGCACTGCATGGCACACAACCTCACAGCAGGAGGATTATTTACATTTTTACAGAAAAAACCTGAGCCAGTTACCCCTTAAAATAATTACCTACTTAAAATATTTGCCTTCCAGAACCTGGCAGCAGAAAGGACTTGGCTGGCAGCCCCTTGCTGCTGACCCAGATCAATGCTTTTTGGGTAGGTGCGTGGGGTTAGTAATTTCTAATACATGTGAACTGGCAAGTTGAAGTTCAGCCTGTCTTCAGTAGCACTTGATAGGAACACCTATAGCATAATTAAAAGCTATTTGAGTTTTACATTGGAGGCTAGTGAAATGCTGGCTCTTTCAGATTGCTTCTCTCAGTGTATGAAAACTTACTCTGGGAGGGTTTGTTTTTTTTTCCACAGCTTGGTATCACTTCCTTTTTTTTTTTTCCCCACTATCATCAGCCCTATGTTGGGTTTGTTTGCATTTATTGTGGATAGACTCCATCATGTTGAAGATATCCTGCAATTTTTAGTCTAAGACGTGTAGATCTTAGTACCGTATAATGAAATGTGTATGTGTTACATGTCCAAAATCTGATGAAATCTTAAAAAGGGATGGAAACCAGAAACCCTGTAAATACATATAGGCTGAGATACATTTAAAATGCTTTTAAATATATAATGTCAGTGCTAAAGGAATGAAGTTATTAGATCAGCCTGGGAGATGGGTGGCTGATGGTTGGCTAAGGAGGACTCTAAGAGGACTTCAGGATTAATGTCAAGGGGAATCCCACCCAGAGATGAGCAAAGAGAACTTGATGCAAGAACCAATATCTAATGAGGTTGGCGTCGTAAAGCATGTATGAGCAAAAATTGGAAGCCCATTTTGACACGCATCTGGAATTGCAATGCTGTGGGATGTACAAGGACTTTGATTCAGAGGGTTGGTTCCCATCCTGGTTTTTTAATTCGGAATTGATGCTGCTTTGGGCATTGCTATTTTCAAGGCTTGCACCTTCAGATCGTGAGACTTAAGCTTGCCATTTATTCCCTAATATACCTATTTTAAGTACATTTTTCTATTTATTTCCTTTCCCACTGGCTACATACAGATATGGTGACACAAGTTACCAGAATCAGAGTTCAACTTGTTGGCAGTTTCTCTGTGGAAGGAGCAAGTCATGATGCAGCCTTGACCGGGAATATATGGGAACCTCCAAGTGTTAGTGAGCCACTTGGGGCATAAGCTTTGCTGGTTGCTTGAGTGTCTTTAGGGAGGTAAAAATGCTCTCAAGAGCTTTGCCCTGCCAGTTAGTCCAAACTGGGTTTTGTGGGACTTTGGCTGGCAATGGAGAAGAGGTTCTGGGTCTCAAAGAAAGAAGCGTTGGGCATTACAGCTACTGTGAACAGGAGGTTCAGCATCGCTTTGGCTGCTTTGGTGGTGGGTGGATTTTTGCATAAACTGGGTTGCTGAATGCTATGCTGGGCTGCCTGATGGTTTGCCCAAGAAAGCGGATGAAGGCTCTGTCTAGTGGTGTTTAAGGGGAGGGAAAGAGCTACACAATCAAGACAAATTGTCTTTACTGACAATTAAATCAACTACTTTGCAGAAATGAAAGCAAAGTGTTTGCTAATTAACCTCTGCCTTCAGGTTACCGTGCTGTAACGCAGAAAATCAGTAATTCAAGCAATGAGCCAGAGAAGTGCTGCAAGGCCGTGTACTCCGGGCGTTATCCCGTCGCTGACCCTGAGCAGGGACTGGTGTTTCCAGAGGCACCTCTTGAAATGGGATAATCAGTTCTCTTCCCTCAAGGCAAGGCTGTAAGCAAAAGATGCACCAAATGCTGAACCTTCAGAGAGACACAGATTTTAGGACCGGAGGAAACTCAGGAGATGTAAGTCAATGTATCGTAGTTAACTGTGCTACTGTAAATTGTATTTATTCAACTTAAAAGATGTGGGAGTTGGGGCAGTGCAGAAATGCTGTGTGCTGCCCCTGCCCATGTTCACCTGCTGACAGGTGAAGCCACCAGTGGTGGCAGCAAATCCTGCATCTGGGACTGGACCCTGCAGCGCCAGCGGCTCCGAGAGCCTTTTGGGTGCCTTTTCCTGTGAAGTGTTGCTGTGGGGTTCACCCATACCATTATTCTCCATGTGAAAAAGAAGATAATATCCTAGTGAGAAGTTCACGCAACTGTTTTGCAAACTGTTAACGACCATCTCATTTAAGGTACCGTCAGATTTTTTTTTTCTTTACTAAGAACTGTTGACATCTTGACGCTACCCCCCCCACTTTAAAGGCTCTTCCTGATGCTTCAGGCACGTAGCATTAATTGCACGGTGTACTCTCCAGTCAATACTGTTTTCCTGTTATTATACCCTTGCAAATGTTGATTTATTATTCTTTTTGCCTTTGCTCTGTCTTCACCTTCTGCAGCCAGGAGAGCCTCAGGTCAGCCTTTCCCACTGCCAAAGTGGTCACTGAGCCTTTGTCAGAACTCAGGAAAAACAAGTACATTCCCTTCTGTACACGTAGCATGAGGGAATATCCCACACTACAGCTATATACTTCTATATCTTTAACTCATGCATCTCTCACTTTTTTTTTTTGTTTTTAAATATTGAGTTTTACCTCCTTCACATTATCTATAAATAACTTTGTCCAAAACCTCTCACTAGCTAGATGAAGTTGTTTACGTCCAAGTAAGTGTTGGTTTCAAGAGGGGAAATTGGAAGTAATTGCATGAAAGCCTCCAGGAAGTGCTGGGACTAAATTAGTGTGGCAGCACAATTATGGAAAACGTAAAGCTTTCCCAGAGCAGGTGAGGGAAAGGAAGATCCAGGGGTCACAAACTAAAGAGGAACCTCCTCAGCCTTGTTTTAGATTGGACATTTAATAAAATAATTTGTAACAAATAACCGTGGGAGCTCAACAGGAGGAAACCATGGGAAGGTTCATTAGCTACAGGGGGAGTTAAACAAAATGCTCTAAATACAGTTGTGCTCTATTTTTTTTTTTTTTTTTTTTTTTTTTTTGCTAGTAGGACATCAGAGAAAGGGAAAAGGGGACAGGGGAGCAGACAGCAGTGTCCCAGCACAGGGGGTGGCACCACCCCAGAGAGCGGGGCTGGTGACAGCAATTGTACATCGTTATCAGACACCTCACACATCCTCTGAATATTTAAAACATTTATTTATACAAATGTACAGCATTTGCAATAGTTAAAAAAATTAGACATTTAAAAGGAATATCACATATATATATAAATATGGTGCAGCTTAGCATTTATGTGCTTTAAAAAAAACCAACCCCAACAGCTCCGTGGGCAGACAGGGCACAGCGACCTGCTGGTAGAGGGAGGATCCTGGGCAGGTTCCCCACTTGTTCTCAGCCACCTTAATGTGCTCTTTTATGCTCAATGTCCATAATCCTTGTACCGCAGGTAGCAGCTCAGTTGGACAGTGCTCAGGGCCCTTTTGAAGGACGCAACTGTGGCACGGCAGCGGGGGAGAGGGACCAGCACAGGAACTGGGACTTTCTGCATCTACAGCACCATCACGGTCACAGCAAAGCTGGTGACGCGCTGAGGAGTGGCTCCTGCTCAGGTATTTGCAAAGCACTGGTCTTGGCGTAACCGCATGGGTGGCAGCTGGATACTCTAGCTGGGATGTAGTATTCATTTCCAAGCTACTTTTTCTAGGCACGTCCACAATTAACAGATTTAACCATCTGCCTTAACATACAGTGAATCAGCCCCTGAAATACCACTTTTTCCTCCACTGACTACAGGGGGAGTAGAAGTAACTGGCTTGGTTTAATACCTCTACAACACCGATAACTAAATTTGATCAGCGGCATCTCAGTCTTTGTGGGTAGAGATCACTACCGACACGCAAAAAAAGCCTCCGGTCTGCCTGAGGTGTACCTAAACACAGCACGAAGGTCCAGCTAGCACGGGAGCCCACGCCAGCTCGCTGCAGGTACCGCACCTCTCGTGGTGGGAGGGGTTCCACAAGTCCGTCTTGCAAAGAAATCCAGCCATTCCTGCAGCTCAGCCCACGCAGTTATACATACCTAGCTCAGAGTTACCGTACCGCAGGTTAGGCTTGGTGAGTTCTGTTAAATAACAATGAAACTGCAAAATACATGGAAAATAGGGGGAGGGATGACACAGAGAAGCCAGAAGACACAGGCAGAAACCTGACTGTAAGCTGTTGACCAAGGCAGTCAGCTCAGGTCAGGAGGTAACTTCTGCTTCTTGCTGCTGGTTAGGTATCTTATTGACCGACTCCTAAATGCACGTGTTTAGCAAGGCCCAAAATAAATATATAAATCCTTAAAGCGTCCAGCTCAGCTGCCACCACCTGAGACGACAGGGAGCTCCCCACGAGGTGCTACTGCTGGCCACGTGCAATACGGCCCGAGCCTCGAGCCCACCTCAGCTGAACACATCGGCAAGACGTTCCCGAGTATTCCCAGATTCTCATGCTTCCACATCATGCTCTCATGTTCTCAAAGCGCGTGTCCTGGATCTGGCCCCGCTCCTACGCAATGGCGCTGCCAAAACGCTCAGCCAATGTTTAACCCCTGCCCCAGGAGAGGAGCTGAACTGCTGAGAGAGGTCCTTCCAGACTTAATCTCTTCCTTTTTGCAGGATAAAAATAATAATAAATATTTAAATTGCCATCAAAGAAGTTGTAAGACCCTCCACCTCATTCTCCCCCAACCCCTACAGAGTAAGTGCCTGTGAATCAGCACTGGGCTTCCCCTGCTCGACAAAGCCTGCAGAGAAGGGGGTCAGGCTTTATAAAAACTGCAGGGTGGATTTTTTCAGGACCTTCAGACACGTCTGACTTGCATAAAACAGCAGATTGCAACTACCCTTTTAATACTAGCGATCTGTGAGCAAGTCACAGGAGAGCTGAAAGGACATCAAAATGCAAGGTTTGTGAGTGAGGTCAGCTAGCCCGTCCTCAGAAAAGTTAGTTTTATAGAAAAAGTTAGAAAAAGGAAAGAAACAGTGACCAAAGTTCAGTTTTCACAGTGAAGTATATATAAATTTTTTAAAAACCCATCACTCGGCAAAACATACTGAGGCTTCCAGAGAAATCACCTGAAACTAAATCGGGAGCACTGCTCTCGGTCCTCCTCCTCCTTTGCCTCCAATAAAACTCCCCGGGTTGCAAGCAGAGTTCACTCCAAAGGCTGCAGAACTCCAGACGGCTCCTTGCATGCTCAGATCTGCAGTTTTCCAGCTATTAATGGTATCCAACACAGATGCTGCTAGATGAGGGCTTGCTGGTACCTTCCACGAGCCCTTTCAAAGCACTGAAGGTGTTTAACAAAGCATTTGAATTGCAGCGTTGGCTTCCTTCATCTGCCTTTCACTGTATAACTCGCCAAAAAAAGCACTTCGGAGCATCAGCGTACTGTAACTTGATAACGCGCAAGTTGCCTTGGAGCACGACTAGCCAAACATTAACTCATAAAAGAACAATTTATTACTATAGTTTGTTTTTTTTTTAAAAAAAAATTACTTATAAAAAAGTTGGGTTTAACTTTAAAACACATCCATGGACACCCTGCTTTTATTACTGACCCTGCAAAACAAAGCTAATTCTTTTTCAAAAGTGATGCAAAACATTTTTATATATATATATATATATTTTAATGATAACTTATATATTACAGGCTTACCCACTTGCAAAACAACCAGTTTCCCTGGCAATATCAGTATAAAGAATCTTTTAAGCACTTTAGATTCTACTCAACATAGAAAAATAAATATTGCATACATGATTTCCAAGCAAACCAAGCAACACAAGTCACCAAGATACAGCTGTAGCTAGTAATAGTCCATACCCCATAGTGGGAGCGCATTAAATAACATAACAGAAGCTATTCAGGATCAACTCTCTCTCATGCTTTAGGACTGGGTGCCAAAATATGAAATCACGTAAAGCTCCAGAACCCGGCTCAGCAGGCACCAGCATCTCAACCTGGACACCCACCAGCTCTCCATACGCCTTCCTCCTCTCAAGAGAGGCTCAAGGACCGCACGCCCACCTCCCCCTCTAATTATGCTTCAACAACAGGGTTTTTAGAGTTTTTCTTGTTTGGTTTATAAGCCAGACTGATTTTTCTGCACATCCCAGTGCGTGTTGTTACGGGGGTGGCACTTCATGCCGCTGGTGGACAACCTCGGAGGAAGCATCTGTGTGTGACGCTGGCCTGATCCAAGCTGCTGCTGCTCCCTCGACCTCATCCCTTCCAGCTACTGCTGCCTTGCTACGAACTCCTGCCCTCCCCGAGAGGAGCAGGAGCTGTGGGGAGACTGCAAAGAATAGATATTATTTACCGTATGTTCTCAAAACAGGTTAACGAGACACCGGAGTTAGTGCTCTGACAAATTATAACAAGGAAGTTTCAATTGAGTAAGTGGTGATACTAGCAGCTGGCAGCGATATAGTAGTTCTAAAAAACTCTTCTTCATGGAGAAAAGGCAGGCACTAAGAAAAGCGTACGCGTCGGTCTCAGCCACGGATTCTGGGAACATTTTGCATGAATTTCTTCAGAAAACAGTAGAGAAACGTGATGGTTTTACCCCCTTCAAATGCGCCTACATCCCAGGCTCATTAGTTCATCATTAACAAGAAATCAGGAGGAAAATCAGTCTTTCAGAGACAGCTCCGAAGCGCAGGCTCCGCAGGCAGAGGTGGGCCGTTCGTGCGGACGTTCTCACCCAGCCCAGCTGCTCGGCCCCGGCCCGCGTGGCAGCGCGACCCAGTGCTGCGACATCAACCCCAGCCAGAGACACGCCGTTGTCAGCAGGACGGGATGGGAAAGCCTCTGTGTTTTGTTGAGCGGGGAGAGGGTTGTAAATACGGCGTCTGTTGTGTTCCGTGGTAGCGGCAAGTTGCAGATGCTTCCTTCACAGCAGGAGGTGCAGATCTGAAAGAAATCAGCTTTAACTTGGTTATTTGAAAAACACCACTCCATTGAATAAGGATATAGGGGAAATAATATGACATTTGCAAAAGAGCACAGCGGCCAGTCTGATTTCCCCCCCCTTCTTCCTCCCCTCCCCTTTTTTTTTTGATCCATTTACTTGGAGAACAATTTCACCCATACAGGAACAGTACGTTGGCTGGTGCAAGGAGGACACATCCATCTTGAAGAGGTTATTTTCTCTTCTACCCCAAATAAGTAAACTGAGGAAGACCAATGTTGTTTGGCTAAAGTAGAGCTTACAAGCCAGAACTCAAAAAAAAAAATTTAAAAAAAAAAAAAAAAATCAGTATTTATTCATATGGGGGGGGGGTTGTTGCCTATCACCTAATACTCAGGCACTGGAGCGATGGACAATTCCTGCGTCAGCCCGTAAGGATGTGCAGCTCTGCCTTCTCAGGGCTAGGAAGGGCTAGCTGCAGTACCCTGCCGGGGCACACAGGCTTAGAACAAGACTACTGCACCCGAGGCCAAGAGAGCGTAAAATTATGTGCACAACAGAGACGGGGCTGCGGCGTGCCTGGCAGCTCGGAAAGGTCTTCAATTTTAACCTGTTGGAGAAGTTCGAAAAGGCCAACTGTTGCCCTTCAGAAAAATCTTTAATAACTGTTTGATTCAGATATAAAGCATCTGCTCAGAAGGTTTTGGGGCTTCCCCCTACCCGTTTCAATAAGAAAACCAGGAGACGGTCAGCGAGCATCCGTCGCAGAGCAGAGGGGATCGAACACAGTGCAGTACCGCAGGCAAAGCCCTCCTCAGCCAGAAGGGAGTGGTTTGCTCCCCTGAGCCGCTGACGGGAGAGGTATTAAAAGAGATTATATTCTTTTGTTCTAGGACGGGTTATTCCTTCGTTTCTGTAACAAATGGAAATGAGCTGCAGCTCATTAAGAAAAGAAATTTCATTTTTGACGATGCTGATTTACCCACTGAAGCAGTCAGACTTCTGGTGGAGGCCAGAAGGATTCTGCCCAGTTTTCGTATGAGAAAAAGGCAATTTTTATCCTATACCTTGTATTCTTCATGCTTTAAATAGGTGCATCCCGTAGACAGACAGTCCTCTAATGGTACACAGCGTTTGGTGACGGATACACTTTCTCCAGTAACTTTCATCATGTGTTGGCTGAAGCAGTATCTTGTATCTAGAAAGACAGAAAAATGTGTTTGCTGGTCAAATTCAAGTTTTGTGACAGTCTACAAAGAGGAAGAAATAGGAAAGAAGCCTTAGATTATTTTTTTTGCTTCAAATCTTGGGATTTAAAAAAAACCAAAGACTTTTGATGTACATATTGCAATACATAGATGTCACTAAATACTCTGGCACAAACCTGGTTTCAAAGCACTCTGGAACAGAGAGATTTGTTTCCAATGTTACGGATAAAGAAACATACCTTGGCTAGTCAAGCTATGACGGGAGCTTCAGATAAACACCCCAAACCTCGTGCACTGTTAATTTTATAGGAATTGTCTTTTTAAAAAGAAAACATTCACAATACCTGTTTATGTCTTAAGCTAACTTTCTTTTGTATGGGTTTCATTTTTTCCTATCACACACTGGAGACGCCTTTCCCTATATCCTAACAGCTCATGCAGGCTCTCCTCGCCGCTCACGCTCTGATCCCGGCTCTCCCACGGCTCCTGCGTAGCCCACCCCTCTCTGTCCCTCAGTTTTATCATCCATCAAAGCCAAACGACTGACAGAACAGTTGGGAGGATTTCTGTATTTCTCAGGTTCCCCAGCCTTTGGAAAAGGCACCATGAAATGGACTGCGGCCCCGGCATTCCCATCGCACCTTCTGCACGCTCCTCCTGCGGGCTCCCTTGTCCCCAGGGGAGACCATCCTCCTCCTCAAACAGTTCCTCTAGTGACCCTTGTAAAATGCACAGAAGATTCAGAGCAGGATGACTGACAAATGCTGTGGTTATCCTCCGGCATGAAGGAATTTTGGTTTATTTCATGCTTTGGTCGTCAGAGGGAAGTTGAAGGTGCTGTTCCACTTCCTAGCACTCCAAGATGAAAACACACCGCATTTTCAACACAGGAAACATGCCATTATATATTTCTGCTCTAAATTATACCTTGCTTCTTATTAATCAACCTTATTATTAATAAAATTGTTGCTTTCACAGGGGGAAAGAAAGGGCTGTAATTAATTTAAAGTGAACATTCCTGTTCAGCCCTCGTCTCCGATGGGCAAAGCCCTGCAATTCTTCTCATGTTTCAGATATTCAGCAAGAGCCGAGCAACATTGTCGGCTGCACACGTTATTCATTAGGCAATAAAACCCCTCAGACATCTGAAGTATCTTTGCCCCGCTCTTAACTCAAGTGCAATATCCACAGCAAACAGATTTAACTTATCACCAGGGGCTGGAGGTGCTCGGTGTACTGTCTTCCTTCAAAGCGGCCAGGGCTGCAACACGCGGCTTTTAATGCACCTTCCAGGCTCTCCTGCACAAAGGGGTGAAGCTCACAGTTCTGCCCCAAGGGGAGCACTCTCTGCACGACGGCTTTGAGCTTCTCGCAGGACCTTGCCATTCCCCAGCAAATCTGGGTGCGCATCGCTGGAGCTTTACGTCTCCCGCAATGGCTCTGTCTTTGCAGCGGAGCTCGCCCTTGGCAGGTCCCAGATGGACCAAACACAGCTTCTAGCACCCCATGACTCTCTTAAGGCTGTTTCATTCTTTCTTCCAAGTATGTTTTTAGAAAATACTTTGTAATTGTCCTGGAGATATGTATTTTCCCCTGCCCAGAAGGGCCAGGCTTGCTATCCTCGCACAGCCATCACTGACAGCTACCACCTTCCTGCAAGGCAGGGCTGCAGCTGTGGAGTAAGTCCACAATAAGCAACGAAATCCACTCACTCAAATTAATATTAACCTTTGCACTGCATTCTGGTCTGCCTCCCTTCTCAGAGCAGGCTAAGCGTAACGAGGACAGGCGTTATGAAAAGGATTGGGCCAGAGAGCACTGGGAGAGCCCAGAGCAAGGCAGAGGTAGGGAACATCACCACGTCGAACCCATAACGACTGCTCTGCAGATAGGGAGCTGCCAGCCAGAGAGATGGAGGAGGAACTCCAAGCTGAGCCCATGGAGAACACGGGCCCAATGCTATAAAAATTTTACCAAAAAAAAAAAATCAGAAAAATTTAGAGCGATTCAAATAAGACATTGGGGCGTGAAAGTGGACGCTTCTAAGTACAGTGGTGCCCAAGCCAGGCAGCTGTACGGCCACAGGGCAAGGATGGGTCTCGGTGGTATTGTACCAAAACACCATGGATTATGTTTCCTAAATTTTGCGGTTGCAGTGTCTTTAAAGGCACTAGAGAGCCAGGCTGACTGTGGTGTAATATTCAGGCTGTACAGCAACACGTTCCATTACAAAAGCATTTGAAAATGAGATTGTTGCTCTATGTGAGGTTATTTGGGGGGTTTTCAGGGCTGTTGATTTACACTGACCCCCAGCACGACAGGTGACACCATCACCTCTTCTTTTGCGTCTTTCCTTCCTCTGGTGGAACTGTCTCGCAAAGACTGCGTGATGCGCTTCAGTTACGAGGTGTCTCCAAACGCCTACGTACAACACACGGCCTCAGTCTCGACCTGCTAGGAGTAAGTAGGGAAAAACTGAACCTGGTATTTCAAAGGGCCCAGAGTCACACAATGACTTTTGAGAGCCTCTAACAGCGCTTTCAGGTGCCACCTGCAGTGGCTGGAACATCACCGTGGTGGTGGTGGCCATCATCGAGATGTCAGCCCTCCCAAAGGCCATCCAAAAATAGAGCACTGGGAGTATTTTGAGTGCAGTATTTCCATGCAAATTAGATCACTAACACAGTTTCTGCTTGAGCTGAAGCTAATAAATAACAGAAAACAAGGTTAATGCACAGCAGGCGGCCTGCCTTCTAGGAAATGCTTTTTCTGATCTCTGTTCAGTATAGGGATCCATGTGGTTCCCTTTAAGTCCTACATTATAGTTAATGAAAAATATTGTGGTTTGCTTGGTTTTAATAGCATTCTGTCTTAAAAACAAACAAACAAACAAACAAACAAGAAAACATAAACAAAAAACCCAAACAAACAAACAAAAAAACCCCTAGGAAATACCAGGATGGAGTTTTTGTGTTTTCTCCCACCACTTAACCCAAGCAAACCAACAAGGGTTCAGATCACTGCAGCGAGGGAGGCAATGCCGTAAGCGTACCCCTCTGACTCCCAGAGATAAGGCAATTACCTGAGCAGATAACCCCAGCCCCCAGAGCACGCCTGGAGTCACGCCTCAAACCTCAGGCTGCCTTTCTGTGGCTTCCTTACACGAACTCAAAATCACATTTGAAAAAGGAAAGCAACAAAGAAGAAAAGCTGGCTTAATAAAGGTTTTCTGATGTGGAAGCGTATTGGATGTAAAGCCCTCAAAAGCCATCGGTGATGAGGCATCTCGAAGCGATGTCCTGTTTCTGCAGAGTGGGGAGCAATGACATTATCGGCTTTGCTTCCACTGCACAGAACAAGGACAGAGCACCCAAGCCATAGCGCCCAACCCCTTTCCCCAATCATCTGAGACACAGTGACTGCTGACTCAGCCGTGGAGGTCCTGGTCCTGCCCAAAAGCTGGCAGCGAGGGGCTGGGGGTCCGTGCCGCAGGCAGAGCTGTGCTCCGGCCCCGGGGTACGTGATATCGGGGCAGTCTGGGCACTAACATGCTCTGCCTGGAGCAAAGCCTTATCGAATCCTTCCATTTTAAGAAGTCCTCCATTCTGCAGATTAAAGATAGACTCAGATTTCCAGCTAGCCGCTTCTCAAGGGTAAAACCCCATCCTTACTTCACAAACAGAGGGTATTTGTACCAGCAGGCAGGAGGGCTGGTGACCGTAATGAGCAGCTCTGGTCTGGTTGAACACAGCTGACGAGTTACAGACGCACCAAAGCATGGTTTTCCCCTCCCCTAAACAGCCATTAAGTACTAACTTCTCTTTCCAGATCAGCATTTTTTTGGGGTCAAGTCATTTCTGCTGGTTGTTAATACAGGCAGACCTCGGAGTCAGGCACCTCTCTCCTTGCACGGAGATCTACGGGTAACACTGTCCTTAGTCATTTAAACACCACCTATTCCTGTTAAAGCAGGGAGCAGCCGTGAATATCGGTCTCATCTGATGCCAGCCAACCTGTTCTCTTTGATTGTTGTTGACGTTGTGCTGATTTGAGCTCAAAGCAAATAAATTCTCAGACAGATAACGCGCTCTGACGCAGGCTGCAAACGCAGCTGGTTTGTCCCTGCAGCGCAGGTTATGGTCTTTCTCCTTCCAAAATAAATATTTTCTGAGGGCATTTGTAACGTCCCACAACAGACCACAGACATTCCGGACAGATGCTGAACAGCACTGCCGAGCCTACGGAAAGCACCGGGAGAGCGGTAAGCGCCGGCAGCATCCCTGTTCCCGCGTGGCCCCGGCGGCCGCGACGCCTGCTCCTGCCCACACGTGGTTCCCACACTGGCGAGGACACAGTCCACGTCCAGCCCGTGTCCAGGGCTTTGTCACGGGCTGTGGACAACCTTAATGCTTGTGAGTGTCTCAAAAAGAGGAGCGGTAAGGGACGGGGAGATCCGAGGGTCTCGCTGATACCTGGATCTGATATTTGTATGCCTGTATCCCAAAGCCCTTTCTCAGCTGCTCCCAACTTCAGACTCCAATGGGAGTTATGAGCCCAAAATACTGAAAATATCTAAAAAGAGGCAGCCTTGGCTGCCCTGAAGCATGAGCTTGTGCCATAGGGAAGGGAAGCAAACAAAGCAAGAACCAGTCCCATACTCACCAGTGAGAGAAATACAACCCTTAAATAGATGTCAGCCTGATTTAATTTCCAGCTGATCTAGAGGAGTACGGGGAGTAGATGAAAGCCCTAAACTTCATCCACCATGAAGAGACAGAAAAGCTTAAAGGATTAGTCATATCGCTTACACATCTTTCCTGTTGAGGAGGCTTACGAGCGGGAGCAGCAGTCTCCAGCATCCGAGTACGCATAAGGAATAACGGGGGCTCAGTGCTGTCCCTGCGGTGGGGACAGCGAGCGGTTGTCGTAAGGTGGGTTTAAATTAAACGCTAGCGTGCAGCTGGTTACCTCTTGGACAATAGACATCCGGAGCCCATCGGTTGCATTCATAATTATCTGCTGCCTTTTCACAGGTGAAACACTTAAATCCACGAGGATACGGTGTGGCTGAAAGGAACAGACAATGTTCAGTTAACATGAGCCAATTAATCCGGTTCTATGTTTTTCAGAGGCACACAGCAACACTTGTTCTCTTTAGACATACCTGTCTACAAGTATACCTGTCAACTTCATCAAGTCGGGCCTGAGTTGTAAAAATCCTAACGCCAACAGCAATGTAGGAAAGGCACACACGGATACAATAAGGACTCGGTTCAACCGTGTTTACCTAGCAGAAGTGCCCACTGCTGACTTCAGAGGGAGTTAATGTGGGCATGGAGTGCTTATCCTCTTGGTATCAGAGCTCACATCCAATACCGCTACTTTATCAGTGCTGATAACAACATATCAGATGGATTAAAATGCTTCTGGAAAAGCATTCCCACGGAGGAAACGAGCTACCCCTTTTGAAAGCAGGCTGATGTCCCCAAAGGAAAGAAAAAAAATCAATTTGCTGAACCTCCTGTTTTTAGCACCAGACTCCATCCTAATTTATCTCGCCAAACAAAGAGTGTAACTTCTTAAGTGGTCTCCTGGCAGGGCTTCTGTAGCACATTCAATACATCTTCAAGATGCTGCCACCTTCTCAAGAAACCAAATGGTGAACGGATCACATTTATCTCCATCGGGTGAAGTAAGCTGAACCTCCGCAGCCCTGCAGGCCACGTCTCACCTCCTCTTCACCTTCTCCCCTTGCCCACCGGCTCTGGGCCAGACCCATTCGGGTACGAGAGCTGAAGCAAGAGGCGTTCACTGCTTGTTTCCCTAGGCTCCTCTGGGTAAGGGCCAGCAAGTCACCCGGTGGGGCTGGTGCGGCCCAAGGGACAGCTTGGGGTGAGGCACCACAACAGCACTAGTTAAATTCACTGCTCTCACCCTGGACCTCTAGCGGGTCACGGTTATGGCATACAACAGGAATTTCAGCTTGCTTGTACAGAATATAAGTTTTTCAGCCAAATTCAGAAAGGAGGTTAAGTTTTCACTGGGAACAGATGGCAGGCACAGCTCTCCTCCTAGAGTTAAATAAGGCTGTAGCTGACGAAGTGAGCAGACTAGTATAAGGAGAGCCCACGGAAGATGTGAAGATGCATAACTTTGCTATTGCATTGCTTCAGGGAGTTGGTGCCACAGCTGCAAATGGTCACATTTGGCCCTTGCTCACAGCTATAGATGTGCTTGGGCAAAATATGTGGCCATGGGGCTTGCTCTTATGGCCGCAGAGATTACTGAGGAACAGAAAATAGTGAACAAAAAGCTCCTGACGTGGTCAGCAACTGCCTGTAACCCTATCTGTCCTTTAATCCCTTTGGGAAGCAACAACCTGGTTTTATATCAACTAGTTTTATGAGTACTGGGGGTATTTATTTAATCTTTGCTCAGCACTCGGCTCAACCCCAATGTTTCCGCTGCCTTAACACACGTTCATCCTCATCCTTACCCCCGTGCCGTGGCCAGCCGCGGCTTTGCAGCCCACGCAAAGGTGACTTACTGGAAGGGTGGAGGTAGACGATGTCCTTCACGGTGAAGTCCCTGGGCTGCACGGCTGGCAGGCAGCCGGCCAGCAGGCTGAGCAGCAGCACCCACGCCGGCGTGGGCTGCGAGGCCATTGCCGGGCGAAGCCGTACTCATGCGGCGGCCGAAAAACCTCACCTGGGCAATAGCAGAGAACATGGGTGAGGCAGAGCAAACCCGCGAGGAGGCCGGCCACCACTTCAGCCCCCAGCAACCCAACCTCACCAAAACCATGACGCTCCCACGAACCTCCAGCTGCCCTCCCGCAGGGGCGGCAGCGGTGTCGCTGCTTTGGCTGGGAGAGCGTTTGCTTGAGTCCTTTTCCCAGGCGGTGCGTAGCGGAGCCAGAGAGCTGCAAATGGGAGCCAAGGGGAAGGGCGGTCGGGTTTCTCACTGTTTACAATTTAACCAGTCGGCGACTGGTTTTCAAAAACCACAGTAGGATGTCAATAAAGTCATTGGAGACTGCACTGCAACGGGGTTTAACTGCTTCTTTTAGAGAATACTGGAAAATTGCAGAATTAGACCAGGAAGAAAGGCAACAGGGTAGCTGGAGACCTGTCGGGATGCCCGGTGAGCAGCAATGGCTCTTCCACACCCACACTCCAACACAGGCTCACACCTTCCTAAAATGCACCTTTTCGGCAAAGCAGAAGCTCCGCATTATTTTTAACATATCTCAGGAAAGATGAGGAGCTCCAGCTGCTTCAGCTTGTCTCCAACTTCAGCTGGCTACTGTTAATAACAAAGTGATTATTGCGTTTTCCTCATCCATGCTCCAAAGGGTCTTATTCCCTCTGTGACAAATGATGCAGAGTATTTTTCCCACATCCCCGAATGAAGGGAACTAATTTAAGCAGAACCAAATACCCGCTGCGGTACCCCTCGTGAAGCCATCCCTAAAACCAGCAGCTTTCAGGAGCACCCCAACCCCTGTGCCCAGGATGTGGGGAGCCCTCCAGGAACAGACAAGGCTAATGTATCGTTAAATACACAGCTCATATTATTACAGTTCCTTAAAAATGATGAAAACGTGCCTTGGAAACCAAGCGGGACAGGAGAGCCCTGAGAGGACGCAGTTGCCGAGCCAGGCAGGAGCCGCTGGTTTCCCCCTGCCGCTGGCATCCATCCAGGACACACAGCGTTGGGGTATTTTTCCCCACTCAGGCCAACCAAGAGATCTGTGATACCCAGCTATTTCCTAAGCAACTTTGAAAGTGCGGTAGCTATTATTTAATAAATGGATTTTTTGGGTTTTTTTACAGGAAGGATGTTCCAGGGGCGGTGATGTAACCTTCCACCTCTGCTTCCAAATGTTTGTCTCGCAGCAGAGACCTACACAGGACTAGCTGCACGACGGCCGTCAGGAGGGCTGTCGTTATCCTTGGCTCTTATCTGAAAACAGCCCTTTTATTAAAACACTGTGAAATCCATAAAAATAGTGAGGGAAACAGACAACGCACAAGATGGTGTATTAAACTTTGTTGTTTTAACCTTACAAAGAGGGAAATGCCAATTTCCATTGGGCTTACTCTACAGATGCGTATCAGCCAGGGGAAAGTGAAATCCTGATTAGAAGCAAAAAGGAAGTAAAACAAACCTCTCCCAGCCACATGAAAGAAATGGGACCCGCAGCTCTCTGGGGGGTCTGGAGGAAGAACCCCCAGCAAAGCCAGCCGAAGCCCACCTCGGTGAGGGAGCTGGGTACACGTGTGGATTTAGGACTATTCACATTTTTTAGTTCCTCATGGCTAAATACGCATGGACCTGGAGCTGAGCCAGCCAAACGCCGGCGCTGTCCTGATGGTCCTGAGCCAACGACAACAGGAGCCATCAGCTGCACAAGCAACGGCACCGGGTAGACACACTCCGGTCCGGGAGGCATTTGCTTCTGGGGCACGTACCTGTACGTAACGTAAGTCACATGCAATGCTCAGCACAAGGAAACAAGATGTGCTTGGACTCCTGAGCTGAGTCTCTCCTTTCCTTCTCAAGAGCAGAGCAGTCCATCACTGTACGCACATCAGCCTCTCTGCTCACTGCTTGACCAGAGCTGCTCAACGGCAAGTGAGTTGCACAGGTGGGAATTGCTTAATATTCATACTGTTAAAAATAATGAAGGTCTGGAGGAGAGAGGGATTTGGGGATTATTTTCTACCCCAAACAAAACAAGGCAGATTTTACAAGCCCTGTTATTCATGTTAAGAAATCAGCAGTTTGCAGTGAAACACTCTGTCGTTCACACAGTCTCCGCAGCAATCCTGCATTATAGCACAAAAAAAACTAGGACCCCCCGTCCCCGTCCCAAAGAGAGGAGCTTCTCATAGCTCAACACAAACTCTCAGCAGCAGCCTATGATTAACATAAAGGACAAATAGCAATACTTTAAGTTAAAACATAACAAGATTAAAGTAACAGCAAGAATTCCTCCCAAAAAGAAATTAACTTGTTGGGTTTTCTCACCATAATCACAAAAAGCACTTGCATTTACAGTACTGATCAAAGTCTTCCAGTTGAGGATGCCAGTTTTCCCTCTATCATACACGTTCCCTGTTATGGGATCAGTTGCTTATTCAGCCCATCTCCAAACGTCTGTGCGTAGCTGTTAGTACTTGCCTCATCGTCAGATTCAGAAGACAAGTGGCTGTTAGTCCTGCCTAAAAGGGTGGCAGAAATCCTCCAGCTGCACGCTAAAAATACTCACATCGTGCCTCTTGTGATTACAACCAGCTTAATTGCCAACACCGCTTCCAATGAGTTGCAAGAACCGCAAATGAATATACAGAATTCACTTCCCCACCTCTATTTTATATGTTTGAAACAAATTTAATTGTAGGTAAGGAATTAAAATTCAAAAACTCCTCTGTGTTATAAAAAGATCCTGAGCAGACCAGAGCAAGGCCAGCCCGGCCACTGTTTTGAACTACGGCGGCTCCTGGAGTAGAAAGTATTTATCGAACAAAACACCTGCCACCGTTACAGCCACCGCCCTTCGCAGCAAGCACGTTCTACCTCGTCATTTCATACACGCATAGATAGTCTTAAAATAGATATTTCTGGAGAGATAGGAGTACCTTCTGTAAGCAACCTGAATACTCGATATTTCACAAACATTTTGAGTATGCTCACATGGGTGCACGTAGTTCTGTCTTTCACAGGGGACAAAAATACATGTACAAATATACTACGTCTGATTGAGAAAATATTAGTTGATGGCTGAGGTAATACTGATATTTCACAGGGAGTGGAACATCAAGAACTATTTTGAATAAAATCAAACATATTCAGTAATTACTCTTCAGCACAGTAATTCTGTGAGCACACTTGTTCTGTTTTAATGCCCACACATAAAACCAAAATGTAATTGCTTTTTTGTTTTCAAAGGAAGTGTACATATACATGGATGCACTGTCTTAAAACATGCAGGCATTTGACAGAAAGAATTGTTTTCAGTGACACTTTTTTTCCCCAAAATCATCCAAAATGACATTTTTCTGCAAAGATGGCTTGTCTTCATGAAGCCTCTAAGCCCTAAGAAGCTGCATCAAGGGCATGGAGACTTTTTCTTTTGCTCACAAGCCCCTTTTAGTTCGTGGCTGTCAGCCAAAACTGCCAAACGTTGTACAAAAATACTTTTTCAAACAGCGATTGCTGACATATCAGCTACTACAGTGCTAAACTGCTGCTCGCAGAACAGACTTGTCCTCCAGCGTCCGGGCATGCATTTTTTCCTTCTGAATTCACTCGGCTCCCTTCCAGATGTAGTAGCCTCTCGTGCATAGCAGCGTGCCCGCACCGACCTGATAGAAAACGGCATGGCCCGCTCTGAATTTGATACCGGATTGCAGTTAGGGGAAGTAGTCACATGGTATTTAGATCATACAGTCTGTTTATAAAAGGTCTTGGGCACTGACACAGAAATCCTAGTTAACTCAATCTTTCCAGCTTCACCAGCACCTTTCAGACGGAAAGGCATCCCCATCCCCGCTCTGCAGCGGGATTACTTCTTCCTGCCCTTTGCCCTAACATGGCGCTATGGAAATTAACCACTAAATTCCCTAAGCAGCAGCCCGGTCGCCCATTTGTCAGGTCTCATTAGTGTGGGGACATGTCATCCTCACTGTCACCAGCGCTGGGGACAATGGAAGGCCCCCGTCCTCCAAGGAAGGACCGGGGAGCCCTCGAGCAGAAGCACTGCCAAACATCAGACCTCTGGTTCTGGGGGAGACACGTTGTTGGAGAGGACAGTTATTTGTGAGGACGTATTTGTCCCTCCTGTCCCTCTTGCAAGCTCAGTAGACAGTTGCTGGCTGCTCTTCACTGATGGCCACGAGCTGGGCTGCTGCCAGCCGCAAGGCTGCAGCAAACAGTGCCGCATTTCAGAGGGAAAAAAAAGAAGAGTCAGACACCAAATCTTCCCCTACAACCATTTGGCCAAAGCCGGGCGTGAAGGAACTCCTGGTGTGTGGTTCTCCTCCTTGTGGGAGTACGGCACGCGCCGCGGTGTTCGGTGCCCCTCCATCTGCCTTCTGCGGGAGGTGAAGCCCTGTCCTGCTCTCCCTGGATGGCTGACGCGGACGGAGGTTGCCCAGTCTTACAGGAGGCTGATGCTTCTGCTGACATCTTGGCTCCACCTTCCTCCTCCATCTCCCTCCTCGCTGTCTGGGCCACGTCTCCGAGTTTTATAGCTTACTACCTCATTTAATCTTGAAGACATTTTCTCTTATCTCTTCACTTGGAAGATCCTCCATCTCAGAGCGCCCTAAAGCAACACTTCTTTCAGATAGATAAAACAGTAAAAGCAAATAAAAGCTCCCTTTCGGCAGGCAGGAGATATATCAGCCCTGAAGTATCAAAGCACAGCATGCCAGAGTAGCGACAATTGTGAGAAACTGGAGAAACCACAGCACGAGTAATTTGCTCTTGGAAGTTACACTGTGCGAGGTCAGCCGGACCATCCTTCGACTGCGTTACGATGATTATTCATCAGTGACAAACCAAGTCAAAGGAGCTACAGCCAGCGTGGCGATGCTGGAAGATCTGTTCCTTGATGCAAAGCCTACCCAGCAGCAGTTCCTCCTCATGCACATCACCAGTGCGACTTTCCCAACAATTCCAAGAGTTAATTCACTGTCCTTTACGTTTCCTCCTGCCTTTCTTCCAGTCCACATAAAGCGACAGGCTGGAGTTTCCACTACAGCGACTATAATATATGTATTCATTTGCATTTCTCTACAGCTTCAAAAACTAAGCCCCAAATCTCCATCTGTGTAACGACATCACCATCCAAAGACAAATCCAAATTGCAATGGAAGTTTTCCCATCTACCAGCTGTGCAGGATCCTGGACAGCAATCCCAGAGACTATTTGCGACTTTACCAGCTCTAAATGCAGTTTTATCCCTTCATTCCTATCCTGCTGAATTATTAACCTTTTTTTTTTTTTTGTCTATTCCGTTTATTTCCTCCCTTTGGGTTCCTACCAAAAACATCAAATGAATTCCGATTTTTGTTCAAAAGTTTTCTGAATTGCCTTCAAATCCAGCTTCTTTCCATTTGCCATTTAGAGAATTTTCTCTACGGTTTGGCCCTGGGAATGGTTAAATATACGTTACCCTCCTCATAATATGGGATGTAGTGAAGCACATGCAACTTCTAAGGAGCCTGTGGGAGCTCTTGCAAAGGGGTTCGCTACCTCTCCTCAATTACAGTAAGCAAGAGTAATTGAACAACCGAACACAATTAGTGCACAAATTACTCCCAGAAATGTGGACGATCTAATCGCCTTGCTACTAATTACAGAGGCTGTATTTCATTGAGCTAAAAGCCCATGTCCTGGGGAAGTGAAGGGGGGTACAATATGTTCCCTCTCACGCCATCTTCCCTCGGATGCAATTTAATCTTTAGCAAGATGCGATTTCAAGATTATTTTCGAAGTCCCACATTGCTTCTATTTTCAACCTGTATTATTTGTATTTTCAGTCTGACTAGCAAAAGCTGAACTTTTCTTAGGACCTGTACAAACCCCTCATCTTTTAATGAGTTGTGGTAAAATGTCACTTACATTCGTGTATCCCCAGAGGATAGTTTGGCTTCAGATAAACACAGAGGAGAGATGAAACAGATTAATTTCACTGGAGTATTTCAGATACTTAGTATTTGGCATAAATGATGGGGAAAAAAGTTAGATTACAATTCAGGCGTGCCATGATGTTCATATGAGAAAATACAATTTATGCAAATTAATTGTCAAACTGAGAAGATGAGATATTCAATTCGTAATTCATAATAATTCATTCCCATTTCACTCCAACACATATAACACACAGAGGTGCAGGGACACTAGTTTTTTTAAATTACGTGTAATATTCAAGACTGCGACTCTGAACGCTCCTGAATTAGCAGCAAGGTGAACGTGGATGATCTAATAAATCATTTCAAGACCTATACCCCAGGTTTTTGCATGGCATGCAATAGAGGCAGCAGGGGCAGCGAGCCCTGAACAAAACAGCTTGCGTAAGATCGGGATTCAGCTCAGTTTGGGAAGTTTGGAAGCCGGCACTCACCCCTGCTGTGTCTCACTGCACATGGGCTGACCTCAATGTGCAGGGAGCCCCCAGACAGCCCGGCTCCATGCAGACAGAGGATAAGGAAACCACGCGTGAGCACAGAAATCCTGGGATTTTCCTGCTAATAAGAAGCAAAAAACCCATTCATCGAGTTCCAGTGGCCAGGTCCCTCAGCAAAGGGGAAGAGAGTGGGTAAATTATTTCCTAAATAAACATTTAAGTTCACTGGGGCCACTGAAAGGGCTCCTGTCTCCAAGGCAGGGATGCTATTTCTGTGGACGACACATTGCATACAGCTCCTTTCCGCTTATTGTGAAAATCTCATAGAAAAAAGAAGGTGCAAGGCTCCATGCAGCCGGCCCCAGGGCACCCAGGGAAGGTTTTTTCGGGACGGGGAGGCTGTGACTGCCGGTCCAGGGTTGGTGGCCACACCATGACACGGTGCAGGCAGCGGGCAGGGTGCTGGTGCTCTCCAAGGGAAAAGCAGAACGAGGTCCTGAGCTTATTCTGGAAGTTAAATTTTGGTGAGGCTCAGTACGGCAACAGCAATCGGGATCATCCTGGACCATCTCTACTATTTACATTTACCCAATAAGCAAGAGCGTTCCGCTTAAAACACGGGGAAGCACTGACGATACGACTGTGCAATGCATCTGCTGGGAAAAAGGGAAAAATATTGCAACGTTACCAAAGAGAATGTAGCCAAAGAGTAAGAGATGCCAAAGAGACAAGTGAAATCAAACGAAACAGGAGAACGTATCCCATGCTTCAAAGAGATAGCTGGCAAATGATCTCATCTGCAACCAAGACATGAAACGCTTCAATAACATAGTTTTCTAGTCTCTGTGCTAGGCTAGCAGATGTATATACACACAGCAGTTTTAAAAGCATGAGATGAACCTGCTGAGCTTTTAAGGTTACATTTTTATTAAGTCTAGTAAACTGGGACAGTCTAAGACCAGGAAGATCATCAGCATAAACTCAGTATTTTTACAGGATCAAAGGAACGACTGCTTAGCCTAAGGTCAGTCCTGGGTAAACTCACAGAACAGTCTGTCTGGGCTACAGCAGCAAACATTTCAAGTTGTAAAAAAATTGCAAGAGAGGGTTGGTAGGATTCTGTGGAAAAAGCTCTCCAAACAAACCTGTCGTTTTCAAATGGGCAGGATTACGGCTCTGGCTGTGAAAGGAGACTGTTACACAGAATAATTGGGGAGAGACCAAAGCAGAGAGCCAAAGCACCAAACCCTTCTGATTACAAAAATGAGTTCAACCCAATTAACCAAGCATGCTTGGGCCGAATTAAAAAAAAACAGCTTAGTGACATCTCAAAGTCTAATTGGTGAAAAGAGCATCTTCAAATGAAAATACTTATTTTTTCCACTTTTCTGCAAGGCTAGGGTCAGCATTTTTGTACCAAAAGTACTGACAACAAGGAATTTCTTGTATTAAACACTGCAGAAGATGTTAAAGAGTGAGCTGAAACGCTTGTCTGTCATGCAACAAACTGTGCTTTAATAAAACCATACATCAATCTGCACCATTGTGTCCTCGCTCTGCTGATGCCTTCCCCCTCGGCTCTCCAGAGCGATTTGTGACAGTTCTTCTCGGACATCACCCCGCACATTTGACATGCTAGATTAGGCACCGAGTCACAGACTGCTCGGCATCGACCCAAAGCGAGCTTTGTAGAAGTTCAGAGATCAGCCTCGTAAACACAGTATCGTGGAAATGAGATTTTATTATTATGAACTCATCCAAAACTTGAGCTTTTCCCTCGCAGAAGAGAAACGAGTGCTTTTTCACCAAAAATCAGTTGAAACAGGGTTGGGCCACTACTATTCCTCACGTTGGGCGAGATATTAATGAACTCCCTTGCTTTGCCCATTCACACCGTCGTGCCATGTTTTTCCCCCACACAATTTAACGTATTTATGTAGTAGTTAACGAACACCAGGTGGTATCGTTCCAGCCCCAGACCCGCACAGATCAGGCTGCGGAAGGGCTCTGTTCTCCTGGCAGTTCACCCGGAGTTCATGCCATGTTTTATTTCCCGACCCACACGTGAATTCCCGTTGGCACAAGGCATCGAAAATACCAGCAAGCCACAAAGGGAGGGGACGTGTTTGAGGACAACATGTCTGCTTTTGCTTATTTCCAAAGAGCACCTCTCAGTCTGGGCTGCGGAAGATGCCGCACCGATGTCGGCAGCTACCCCTCAGGGAAATAATTGGGAGTGGGCTGACCATTCCCAGCTATACTTTACGGCACCTACATAAAGTTTAATGAACAATGGCCTGAGCCTCACACAACAATCCTTTAGATAAGTATCTCATTCTCATTTTCTCTTGACAGAAAAAGGTAGCTCCTGCTTGTGCGGGTTCACATCTAGCCGAGTCAGACGTGGCATCCAAAACCTGGTTTGTGCATCAAAACAAGTAAGACCTTTCTCTTGCACTATTTTATTATCGTACCGCCACCCTTTGCTCCACAAGGACTATAACAGACTTTGTAGGAAATCTCTCTTTGCAGAAATTTCCATAATTAGTTAGATTAAAAGAGCAGAATTAATCTGATTTCACATTTTCTATCGTGTACTGAAATTCAAATACTTTTCTCATAAAGCTTTACTCAAAGTTATTCCACTGCCATCCCTCCGACTTCAATGCATATTTTATTTGGTATAAACATTAGAAAAGCTACATGTCATTAAAGCCATGTAAAAGAAACCCAAATCTGAACTGACCAATTAGTGTTCTTTCAGCTGCCTAGTTAATCCATGGAGTAAAAAACCACTACCATCATTAATTCATTCAGGTTTTCAATAGCTTCTCCAAAAAACAAAACCCAGCATAACCCAAAACAAACAACCCCCCCCGCCTGCTTCCGAAGACTTTCAAGTGTTATTTGAATTCAGTGGCCAATTAATTATTTGGCACTTGTCCTTCCAAAAAAAGCCATTTAATTCCTTTATTTTTCTAACTTGTTGGTGGAAAAAAAAGCCAATTAAAAGAAAGTGATCATCTCCACCATGATGGGAAGCTATAAAATGCCATCCCCATTTTAGCCACCGCTCCCATGATCGTTTCAAGCTTCCAACACCTCACCGATGGGTTTTGGCTGAGATGGAGACCTCGGTGTGCTCCCTGGTACTTGTCTGCACACATACGTGGCCTGCGAAGCTGAGCAGCAGTATAGATTTGCCTTCCTACAGAAAGTTCTTTACCCTTTGCTTTGACAAAAAGCTCCTCTGCAATAGTCACCCACCCTTGTGGGTGGGCAACCTGACCCAAAGGGAGTCTGCCAGAGCAGTACAGCCTGCTGCGCCGCGGTTTATGCTATTCACAATGCAAGCTGAATTCATGCTAATTTTAATTCATCCTTCTGAAGCTGAAGTGATCCAAACCACTTTGCTATTCAGAGCTCAGTTTAGAGGCAACTGCTTGTAAAGTGAATTAACTGTAGGCAGAAAACTCCAAGGCTAAAGCAGAGGCATATTCATTCCCTCTTGTACCATTTTCCTTGTGCATTTAATTTTTCATTTGGTTTTCATACAAGCTCTCTACCCTCCCTACGTTTCACTTACAGCTAATCACTGTCAGTCATTCCTCCATTTTTCTGCGTACAAACTGCATAAGCAAGGATGCGGGCATAATGCAGATTTCTCATCAAAAATACTGTTGTTATATGAAACAGTTAAATAGGAAAACATTCCCATGACCATTAATTATCTGCTAACATGTCATAAAGCTAATGCATATATTTATATTCGTTCTTTTTTAATAGCAGCAAATCAAGATATCGCACAGAGGTAAACACTGTTGCACTAGAATCGCTGCAAGCACAAAACCAGGCTCTGATCCTCCTGGATTTCTCACAAAAACAGACCTATTCGTTTGTAAGCAGTGTCAGAAAAGGAATTTTTTTGCTGTTTTTGCTGTTGTTTGGGGGTTTTTGTTTTCTTTTGTGGTGGTTTATTTTTTTTTCTTCCAATTGTTACTTTAACCCACCAGAAATGATTACCTGGAGCTCATCAGTGATTACTGGGTCGATTCATGGTTAGCTTCAAACAACAACAGTGCACAAGGATACAAAAAGTAAATCTCCCTGAAACTACAGTGCCTGGCTAGCTGCTATTTTCCCAAAATAACGAAGTTATATTCATATGTTCTTTTCGTCTCATGGCAGAAGTAACGCACACATGCTGCCTAAAAAAGGGCTCAGAGGAAAGGGGGGACGAAGACCACCGGGGACCTTACAGGAAGACTCTGTGGGCCTGATCCTGAGAGCCACAGGACCACCAGCTGGTGCCCATCATAACAGGTAAACCCTGGTTTGGTAATAAAAACAGAGCAAACAAAAAAATCAGGAGAGTGAAGTGCGCTAAAGCAAGAGCCTTGGAGCCAGGACAAAGGGCTGGACGCTGCCTGAGATCAAGAGAGAAAAGGAACAGGAGCTGAGGCGTGAAGAGATTGGGTTGTCCGGGATGGAGAGAAACCCACGTTCATTGAACAATTTTACCATGTCGCTTTACGCTTCACCCCATCAGAAAATGAGGAAAACGCAGAAGGTAACGGGTCTGCTCTCCTGCCTCTGTGGCCCTGCTCGCACAGAGGCACACTTGTACAAACAGGTATGGGTCTCGCTTGACTTGCTTCACTGGGGTAAACTGGAGCATGCACCTCCAGAGAGCATTTTGCAGCTGGTCACACTGGGTCAGTGAGTATTGCTTGGCAACTCTACCCATCTCCAGTACACAAATTAAAACATAATCCCTACTTGGTATGAGTTAAGCTTTAAACTTCAAAAAATAACTTCTTCCTCCATTCTGGAACATCTCTGCAACGTAGGAGTTGTCACCCTCTCAGTCTTGCGCCTTTGATAAACCTAGCTGGTGCAAGATCCCATGCAGGGTGGTCAGGCAGCCTCTGCAGGGTTTTGACATCCTCATCCCCGCCTTTGCCTTCGACTGTAACCAGCCCCACATCCTGATGTCTCGTGCATCTGCCCTAACACCTGTGTTAACACCTTCTACCCACCACCTTTCCATGCGTTGTCATCTCTGTCACTGTCCATTTCATTCAGTTGGGATGCTTTAACATCAATAGTTCACAAGGTGGCAAATATTATATATGA
This sequence comes from Sula dactylatra, assembly GCA_013389905.1. Taxonomy (NCBI): domain Eukaryota; kingdom Metazoa; phylum Chordata; class Aves; order Suliformes; family Sulidae; genus Sula; species Sula dactylatra. Next base: position 215,271 of record WEKW01007587.1, on the reverse strand, counting down.
TATTAAATAATGTATCCGATATTAGTAACTGGGAGCTAAGGCAGACCTCCTCCTGCTCCATCATCAATCTACTCCAGCAAACCTCTCACCTCCTGGAGACCCAGCTTCACTGCAGACTCTTCTTCTCCTTTGTTTATCTCTTCGTCTGCTGTGCCTGTTGCTAGATCCAAATGCCTCATCATCTTGGCATTAGAAAGTCCACTTTCCCAAAGTACAGGGTGTTTATGGAGTATCGTCAGTAATTCAAGTGTCTGCCAGCTAAGAGATGTTATCTCCAGCATAGCTGAAGAATACCTCAAAATCATGCTCCAACTCATCTGCCTTAAACGCTCACCCACAGAACATGCTAAAAGCAGACGTAGTTTTCAAAATGTACCCCCCTGATTTAACCAGTTGCTTAATTTTCACACATGAATCATCTGGCATTCCACAGGCCACAATATATAGCTTTCATTATGTCACCGCTGACATTTTCACTGCTGGAAGACCATGATTTACTGGTTTTCATTAGACCTGATCTCCACTCTCAGTCCTACCCCCAACTTGTTAAGGAATCCACGTCTGATCAGTGAAAAGTTGATCTGACTTGAAAACACAGTGCTCTTCATCTACTAATTTCTCTAAAATTGACCTTTTCTGACAATCACTTCCAATGCTGGCGGTCAGCATATACCACTATAAATAACGAGCCTGAGAGGACATCTCTTCCTCCAGCCTTGGGAGAAAACAGGCTTCCAGCAAAGACACTCCACAACCATAGCCACAACACTGCTATATTTTTACCACAACAAATACAAAGAAATATTTAAGAAAAAATAAAACCATTTTCTTTAAAACATTCAAACTGAAACCATGTACAGTTGTGCTTCCAACTTAAGCACTAAGCCAATATCATTATATTTCATTATACTTCTTTCCTAGCAAAGACCTCCCTAAGCATTGAGAAACCGCCTCCAGAGGGCTGAAGGCTCCTTTGCATTAACAAAGCATTGCCCGTGGGTCAGCACAGCCGGTATTGCTGTGCAAGATGTATAGGTGACAGCACAACCAGGCCAGCAAACATGGCCCACACCATTATTGGAAAAGACAGACAAAAAAACCCCCAAAAAACCAAACCCAGGCAGTAAGTCAAGTACTAGTAAGAACCGATTATTCCAAAGATTTTACAGATCATTGAAAACCTGGAAAAAAAACCCTAACTCAGCCTAGACTAAAGTATGATAGAAGTTTACTCCCTCAAGCCAACAGAAAGGCTAACTAGTAAATGGACTGAAAAGTCAAAACCCTTAAGGTCCGAAGGATGCAAGACAGCACGTCTGATGAGAGGAATTCCAAATTGCTTTCTATGGCACTATTTCAGTTATTATCTCTTTCGCATGTAATTGAGACCTCATGAAATCCTAAATCAAGCCAAGGTTCTTATAGGGAATGATGGCCTTTCCAAGAATACTATAGCTAAACCACAGATTACTCGACAACATCTATCATCGTCCCCACCGTACTCACCCACAGACAGACATTTTGGCACTGAAGGACTGATTTAGTTTCCATAATATCTAATTCTGTCACAAGTCACTGGCTGTAAAACCATCTACGTGCTTAAATCCATGTTGGCCTCTAACTAAAGGAAAACGGCATTTCTGTTCTCTTTTGAAGTAAAACGTGCGCTAGCTGTAAATACCTCAAACTACCAATGCAAGAAAGACACTAAAAAAAGAACTATAAAAAGTGAGACTGTATTACGGAGCAAACCAGCACTATAAGTAGACAGCAAGATTAACTGATAGAATTCCACACTGGGAAGTGCAATGGAAATCTCTTATGTTGAGGAGACCCCTCGTTCTGCAGAAAGAAGGGGACCTTTCTGCAAGCTCTGGGCACTGAGCATTTCCACCCAACGCTGAAGTCAACTCTGGTGATACTCAGACATGGCGTTAGCGCGTGCTAGCGTGTCATCGCTGGTTGCAATGATTACCTATTAAAATCCCGGGCAGGGGCCACAGGAGGTAGAAGAAACAGTGCCAAGCCACTGGGGCTCACCATCGGCTGCCCATTCATCCCAACACCTGCCACCTCCAAATGGACCAGAGAACCGTGACCAGAGAACCTTCCCCTTTAGTACCTTCAATTTTTTCATATAATTTTTTGAAGAGTCATCCCACCCCAGCTCCTCTTTCCTATTTGTTTGCTTCTTTTTTTTCCTATGAAAACCAATTAATTACTCGCGATTCCTTCACTGGTAGATCCCATTTCCAATAATTATTCTTCCTAAATAACTCAGTAGGGTTAGGAATTCTGGGCTAAAAAAAGAAAGAAATAAAACTTAATGCTCATCAAGCGATGTCTCTCTCACATATTCCTATATTTTCAAGAAATGGCCAGTACCTGTGCAGTAAGTGAAGTCCCTTTAAGTTTATGTGAAGTGTATAATTCAAGCTATAGAGAGAGATGTATATGTATACTCACACACACACACATATATATATGTACTGTTATGTCAACAGAAGGCTTTGCTCATGGATTCTGGACTTCCTAATACATGGGAGCTACACCTAACCCCGCAGATAAAGCTGGCCAAGAGAAGGCCAAGAAGGGATGGCCACTGAGAGCACGGTCCTCCTTAGCCCCAGCATCATGCCTGGGCATCGTCTGGGAGAGCGAGCAGGCGGCGGCTGAAACCGAGCCATGCAAGGATGCTCACGGCACGGGCACTCATGGGCACGCACAGCTCCTGCTCCAGCCTGGCATTTGCACACAGGGATCACTGGTAGCAGTACACAAGCTGAAAAATGTGGGGTTATCTCAGTGATTACACCCTCAACGCTCCCCTCGGTGGAATTCTGCAGGGTTTGCTTCTACATTTAAGCATAAAGCGTTGCTAACTCCAAAAATAGGTGGAAACCAGAAATTCCCACAATAGGGCACTTCACCTGCTCCGTTTTCCTCTGGTACGCTGGGGCTGGATCAGCAGAAAACCTTCCGTTGACCTCAAATACCTGCTCTATAGGGCTTTTACAGGACTGCACGGCGAGACGAGCATCCTCCCGCAAAGCCGGAGCGAAGTCTGGCGCCAGCTCAGCCGTGCTCCCACAGAGATCTGCAGCACCCACCCGGACCTGGCACCTCCTACACCCACAGCAGCTTTACACATAAGCTCATAATTGCAGCCGCAGCTCCGAGCGCCACAATTATGAATACATGATAAAAATAGTTTGCTCACACCCCACTCATGCAAGCCCTGGAGCCAAAGCAGTGCCGTCGGGTCTGGCACCAAGAAATCATCACACTCTCACCCACCATCAGCCAGGTTCCTTGTCTGCAGAATACAAAAGCCCTCACAATACAACAAGCGCTTTTAAAAATATACCTTTCTGCAGAGAAGAGACGGGTAACCGAAGAAATCTAGGCCTGCCGAGATGCGGCAGGATAAGACGTGCAGTAACCAAGCCTCCCGAACCAGGGGAACAGTATCTCTCTGAACTCCTTATAAAGTTATACGGCAGCGTGAGAAGCATCAGGAATTAATTAGAAAACAGGTTTCCACATCTGATCAGGTGTCTGCTCTTTCTGCTACAGCTTTGTTTACAAGGAAGACAGGCACGAGAGCTGGCTTCTCCAAGCTGACACCTACTGCTGTGTGCACACTCCTGTGGAGGAAAAAAAAGGCATTGCTCGAGATAAAAATGTTAGAGAAATAAAAGAATAAATACTAGAGAGATGTTTGTAGAGTCTGTTTTTATATTCTAACGCACACTCTCTGTGCACATCCATGCCTTCTCCCCTATGCAATAAAACTAACAGGAAAGCAAAGAAAGGTCCCACCTCTATTTTTTTACCTCCAGACTCGCCCACTATAAAAACCTAAACCTTTGCACACCGTAGCCATGAAAATTATTCACCCGATTAAACAAAATAATCAGTGGTTTAAGTCTTTGTTTTATATTCTTTCAGCTAAAGCAGTTTTACACCAGAAACAAAGGGGCTACAAGTCTTGCAAGCTAAACCTCTACATGTTCTTATCTGCCAGCATAGGCTTGTTTTGTTGTTGGTTTGTTTTTTTTTTTAAAGCCTAATTGGAAACACCTGCAATCTCCACAGTTACAATTCTGCAGTAAATGGGCAGACCCAGGCCAAAGCAGAGGCACCACACTGGGAAATCAGGTGAATTTTCAGCCCCAACAGCAGCGGAGGGGGACGGGGCAGGCACCCATCCCCAGAGCACAAAACCCGAAATCTCACCCCCTTGCTTGTAGTCTGGTGTCCGGTTCATTGCAACAGTTCAGAAAATCTTGTCTTTCTTCTCAAAGCAGAAGAGAGGAAATAAAAAAATGTGCCATTCAACCTCCTCTTGTTATGACAGACTTGCACGGATATTTCAATTTTTGATTTAGTATCAGGGGGGTTAGTTTCTATGAAGCTCCGAGCCATGCTGCTGTGCCAGAGATATGATGTCATGTAACTAAATTTCTGATTCCCCGCCAGCGTGAGCAGTAATATTAAATGAGGCCAAAATGAGCTTCCTGTGCTAAACTGGAAACAAAAGAGCACTTTTACAACACTGCCCTCAGGGTTAATAGAAATATATATGTCCAACTCAAGGCACAGTTACCATCTTATCACACTATCAGCTTCTACATGCACAGAACAAAATACAGTGTGGGCTCTTACATAATGTGCCTATATTTATGTCGGTGCAGACAGACACAGAGAGACTTCAAAACAGCGGCAGGCAGCAAACCACCAGCTCAGATTTGCCCACCACAGGACATTCCAGCCCAGCTGCTCATTTCCCAGACGTGGAGCACATGGCATGGGGTAGAAGACATAACCTCGAACGCCAGCTGGAGACAGAGGAGTCACTATTTGAATTGAATTAGGAGAAATCATTTGGATCTTAATTTAACACCACTGCCAACCAGTCCTGATAGCTGTAGACACCCAGGAGTTTTAACCACAATTAAGTCAAGAGTATGATTATGGGTCAGATTCGGAGAGAATCTGCAAAGCAGATGTTACAATTCACACCAAGGCAAACGGCTGCTTAACGTGAACAGCATTTTACCTGCTATCACCCAACTGTTGCCGTGGAGGATGCCGCCCCGGAAGGACCAGGCTTGGTAGGTTCATCTCACACAGCCTGAGCTGAGCTCAGCAATGGCAGTGAAAGAAAGCCAAAGCTCTTGTCATGGTGATGCTTTCTTCAAGCAATCTCAATGTGTCATTTTAAGTGTCAGAGAACCAAAAAATTTCAGACGACACAGACAGTGCTGTATTATACAGCCAAGTCTCACGTCTTGCAAGGTCTGTCCGTGGGACATGACTTTTCTAATATTTCGATGGCACCTAGCTGCTCTTCCAGCCACCCAGCAACGCAAGGCAGCTGCTGCACGCACAACCATGCACGGACCCCAAGCACGTCCCATGTTCAGCAAGTCCGACAAGATGGACCTGAACCCCAGGAGACTGGGAAACCGAGGACTGACAAAATAAATATACCTCCCAGAGGTACAAGGAGACTTAGTGCCCCACTGGAGACCACAGTTACAGCCTCACTCCTGACTAATGAGCCAATTTTAATGGAACCGTTGTGAGACACGGCGCCCTGAGAAATACCAAGTGAACTGACACAGATCTGCAGGTATTTTGGATTTGAAAAGAACAAGCAGATATTAAAGTCTTACTTGACACGCTTGAGAATAATGTGAAAAATCCAACAAATGAATGGCGCTCAGACAGATCTAACTAAGACTGCTAACTGGTGGTCCAGCCCTGCCAGATGCTGTTGACAGCTGCTGAAAGCACATGCAATCAGTTCAAGACAAATCACCTTGAAAATAATCCTCCCTCAAGAAAGCTTATGATATCCAACAAATGTAAACCATTTTCAGACATCCGTAGAAAGAAGAGGATTGTAAAGATCTCAGAAAAGCAATTATATCAGAGAGAAAAACAGAGTGAAGACAAAGGCTGGCATCAACGAACACAGTGGTCAAGCATTCCCCATCAGGGACAAAAATCGACTAAACGGCTTTCAGTGTGGAAGTGCTCTCTGTTCCTGAAGGTGCTGTGTGCAAGCTAGCGAGCAGGAATGGGAAAGCCTCAGGAATGTGACCCTCCGCAGCCAAATCCATCAAACTGTCAATGGACCACAAACGCCAGAGTGAATTTGGACATCCAGTGCACATCATTTTTCCATCATCTGAAGCTGTCTGAGAGCTTATGAAATGCGAGAGTCTTTCCTTCTTACAAAGAAACCTACATTTTACTGAAAGTTGCTATATTTTTAAAAAAAGTCTACAGATAATGCGCGTGCTAAAGACACCACCCGAACTTGCCCTGTTGGGTAACAGCAACAGCTTGGTTCCTCTCCCTGACTCACTAACAGTCATCAGTTAATCAGTAAGATGTGCTAGTGTCCACAGAAGCTCTGTGTAGCTTTCTGCAGTTCTATACAGGAGACGTACCAACGCATTTGTGCAAAGACCTTTTTCCATTCACAATAGCAACACAGGAGTGTTGCTGCAAGACTTTAAAACCTCTTCCCATACCGTGTCCTGTGAACGGATACCAGGTACAACCCACTAAATACACAGTGGTCTTGAATCGAGGTCGGAGTCAGAATTATCGCAGCAATAAGTGTCTCTATAACAAAGCAGTGGTATATAATGTTGATCCTGCTTTTTGGAACCTCAATATAATTTTCATCCGCTGGCATCAGACAGAGCCCTTCACGTTTATTTTGACTGCCAAGCCAGGCAAACACCTTCACAGCAGAAGAATTAAGAAAGAAAAAAAGTGACAGATGTACAGCCATACAACACCTTGCATGGCAACAATTTGGTGCATGGTCCAAAGCACCAAAACCTGTACTAATCACCTTAGCTCATTAATTTACAAAGCTTTGGCCCAACTCTAGCGGCTGGCAGATGATCAAGCTCTTAGTTGATGCGATCCAAACTAATCCACTAAAAGGCATTTAAGAACCAGCTAGGAAATAGGTATTTTTATATTATTAGAAGTGCTAAAAAGTTTCAATGACACCAGACTCCCAAGATGAGGGGAGGAACACCCAGATCCATATGCGAGGATTTCTCACCTCAAATCCCACCACCAGTCAATGCACTCACTGAGCCACCCAATGGTTACCCTACCATTTCTGCACCCTTTCACTGGAACCAGGCAAAAAAGCAACCTGACACAATCTATCTTACTGCATATCTCCCTTTTTCACCCTCCTTTTGACCCCACTTTCAGCATAATCTCCTAGGGAAAGGAGGCTTTTGCCATCGCACAGGAGCGTGTGCCATTACGTGCCTTTCCACTCCCTTCTCCATCCAAAGCAACGCTCAGACCCATCGGTGACATTCAGCCAGGCTGGATGCGGAGGTGGAGGCTGGGAAATTAATGAACACACACTGCAAACATCCTCCAAGTGCCTCAGTTAAGGAAACACTGCAACTTGCATGAGTAACTCATTTGACACAAAAAACCACAATTCAACAAAACACACCCCCCCACACCAAAAATGAAAACAAACCCCCCTCAAATCCAACAGAGAAAGAAAAAACACTTTTAGGTGCCCCAATCATGGAAAAAATGGAATTACAAACCACAAACCAGCATAAGACACGAAGCCATAAGAAAGCAAGCTTCATCCGACTTGGGGCTCATGGTCTACTTGGGGCGATGCACGTTGCTGGCTAGTTTGCTGTCAAACTGCTCGTACTCAAAGGCTTTTATTTCACCAGTTCCAGAAAGCCAGAGGTTTGCTGTCCGAACACCCAACTAAATAACACCAAATGTTATTCCCAGAGAAAATATTTTAGTGTCTATAAAATTCTACCTCTGTTAAGTGGATAAAAATTCATTGGTTTAACAATGCTCTTCACTGCCTGAACTGAAATTTGCTCAATAAAGCAGTACCACAGAAAAACACTCACGAGAACAAAAACCAACAAGAAAGTCTTTTTCCTTTTTGCCACTTAAATATCAGATCTAGAACCAAGGTACACCGAGGTAGAAGCTGTTTAAAACCTCTCTTATCTGGGAAAAAAATAAGAAAGTTACAATAGTCATTTTTAAAATATTTTAAACCCACAAAAACCTCTGTAGTCTATTACATGTTAAAGCACTGTACAGTTTGGCATAAGCAAGCTAAGCTCTTGTTGGAAAAAAACTTAATAGCAATGAAACTTTCATACTTACACAGCAGCTCGCCTGATGCTGATAAAACGACTTCAAGAGTTTTTCAATCCTTGAAGACCAACTAGCAAACACACATAACTACACACACACGTACATATATACGCACGCACCCACACTCATCGTTCAGCAGAGACAGGAGGTAAAATGAGGAGAACAAGGACACTTAGTCTTTTCCTGGGCTGGGAGGAATCAATAAAGTTTTCACTTCCCCCCCAAACTACTTGTAGTTGACTCCCTTGGATGCTCTGAAGCACCACGATTACTACCCACCAGATCACCAAGCGAGCTTGTCAGGAGCTATGTAAACCTGCCCAAAGTCACAGCCATTATCCCAATGACGCAGGGTTCAAGTTCAATATTTACAGTTGGCTCCACACAGGACAGACATATCCCGACCCTACGCTCACCCTCTCCTCCAGCGCTGCTCAACACCGTGACCGAAGACTCCGGCCACCACCCTCGCCAGCCCCTCTTATCTCGCTGACGCGAAGCCTCGCTGGGGGCTGGAAGCTCCTTAAGAGAATGAACACATCTCAAGAGATATTAACTCTTAATATCTGCAGACTGGCATCTGCTTCCTCAGCAGTTTAGCCCCAAATGTTTGTCTGGAAAGAGCGCTCTAAAACCAGCAGGGATTTCTACAAAATCCAGCCCTGTACTGGTTTAGCTGTAGACTCTTGTTATATTAACACAAGGATCCCAGGAAAACAAACTCCTTTGGCTAAATATTTAAGGCCAGAAAAGTCTGAAAACGCTTTCGACACCTCTTTCTCACCAGCATCCACAAAACCAAAGAGCCTAACAGACGCAGTAAAAATAAAATATGGAAAAATAGCTTAAACTCCATTAAATATTTAAACATAACTAAGACACAATAACAGTATGAGCCAAACTGGTCGTGAAAACCCACTAATGCTCATGTCAAAACCATCTTTATCTGAAGGTTTGCCTTGTTGATGAAAATTCCAATGGTCTATTTTATTTCATGTATTCAGATCTACAGAAGTGCCATAAACCTTACGTGGCGACACTCAAGCAAATACCATGAGATGGGTATTTATACAACCTATGTGAATCAAGTCTAAAGCAACTGCATGTGCACATCAGAACTATCAAACCGATTATCCTGCCCAAACACACTTTACTGATCAACTCAAACAAAGTGAGCATCGCTGTAATTTAGGGAAGCCTTTCCAAAACAAACACAAGCATCACGTGTTTCATCCCTGACCACATGCACGAGACAGAGTTAAACATATCACAATGTACCAGCGGCCACTCGATCGGATGTTGTTTCTGCTTATTGTGTTCAGATAAAGCGCATGCACTTACTGGAAAGGTGAGCGCCAGATGAAAAGGTTCAAGTTTATTTCGGATGCTGAAATTAAACTGCCGCTTCTTGGGATTTTGGTCAGTGGAAGCCCATGAGACTGTATGACTTTAGCAACAGATGCACAGAGCGGTATCTTAAGATGCTAAAATTTTATCAAGGACTTCCATTATTCTGGAGACAAGAGCTATTGTTTCCACTCACATCAGCGCTATTTTGGGAAACTGGTCATGCACACAATTGCCCAAATTAGCTTTCATTCAATTATTCAGAAGTAACATCTGAAAAGTAACCTCACGGAATCTACTTCATTTACTTCAAAAATCCCGCACGTCAATATGAAACAACAAACAAATGAAAATCTGCACAAGAAAGCTCGGAGCTGGCAAAGAGATATCCAGTGGTTTAAGTGAAGAATATTTTGGTTTGATTGTCCTTCTCTTTCCTACCAACCTTATTTTTAGGTGACTGAAACCTTTATGGCATACCTTTACCTTAGCTTCCACAGCACAGCTATAGGCACACATTATTTACTTAAAAACATCCATCCTACAGCTGATTAAACTCCAGAAATGAGCTTGCCAGGCCCCTCCCTCCACCACCCAGACAAAAAACCCCATTGATTTCCGTAACAGTGGTATGAATATCGTGGCACAAAAGGACAACAAGCTGCAATCACCCCGACGGCGCTTCAGTACAAGTGCTGGAAAATAGCACAGGCTTGCATTGCGAAGCGATTTAAGCTGAAAATCTCTGCATGAATAAAGGAATGATAACAGTGAAAGGGAATGGGGACTGGAGTTAGCAATTTCCAACTGTTGGGGGGGGGATTAAAAAAATAAATCAAACATTAACAGAGTGGCAGTTCATGTAAGTTCCTGTGAATAGCTATTTTTTTGAGGAATTATTTTAATTGCCCTTGGGCGTTTCATAGCCATATCTAGTAAGCCTGAAATTAGGCAAGACCATGGGTATGCAACCTTTATTTCTGAATATAAAACACCAGGAAAATACCCTGTTTGCGTAACTTCCAGTTTTCTGGAATCATTTTATTCACTGCACTATAAACCGACTTCTGAATCCCAGTAAGTTGGTCTGTTAATCTGTTTACACACTTTTCTTTTGCGCAGAAACACCCTTGTCAATACAAACCCCACTGATTTTGTAACATGCCTGATGCTGAATTATTTACATTAACATTTTGCCGGCCAAATATACACAAAGGAATCATCCGACAGCTAGTCAGTCAACTACCTACAAGTCATAATTCGTCGGTACAACAGCTAATGAGATGAAAGCAGATAGGCACAAAAGCAGTAGGTTGACTGATACAAAGTAATTGCAGGCAGAGTTCGATGACAGAAATTTATGTAATTCTATTAAAGGAAAGGCAGTTGCGGAGGAAAAGTAGAAGAGGTCAGATAAAACCCCCAGAATTTAGATAGGATGCACAAGGAATTTTGTATACCATATGAACACATAAAAGGACACAATAAAACGTCTACTTATATTTGGCTCTATTCCTCCCATCCCTTCCTATCATATTCAACAGTTTATGTAGCATATTTAGCTGTTTATATCAAAGTCAGGCAAGGCAGCAAGGCAAGCCCCCGCAACAGCTTACTCAGAAATACACGCCGATGGAGGAGCACACAGGATATTTTATGTCCTCATCCTAAGCACATCCCAGCATTTAACTTTAAGGTTTCCACGAAGAGTTTTCCGGGTATTACAGCAAAGTAAACTCCTGGCACGAGGCGCAGCTCCTGCTGCTTGCATCTGCAGCATCCCTTCTAAGGGAAACCCAGTCTTAACAGCCTGCCTTGGCACTGCTGTGATCCAAATAAATAGCAATATTGTGGTTTCAGACCTCATCACGCCCTGCAGCACTAATGAAGGGTCCGAACTGGGGATCACGTAGGCACAACACTGTGCAACGTACGAATGGCGGCACCGTTTATAGAGAACTTTTCCCTTTTTTAACACCTACCAAGTGATAAACCGTGATTTTATTTAGTATAAAAATGTCAGAAATATTTAAGAAGTTAACAACGATGTACGGTCTGTGATGAAGCAGTCCCGCCTACATACAATCATCTCTACTGTGACACCCTCACAATGCCACAGCAGCTTTATAAAAACTGTATCAGAGACAATGAAGTACCGTGTATGCAGAACAGAGCAAATACTGGCACTTACGGAAAACGACGATTATTGCTGCGAACATATGGTGACCGAGGGATAAGAACGACGCTCCTCTCTGAGTAGGTCACACCACTCAGCAAAGAACACGGTAAATTCAGCGGGCAAAAATGGGCATCTAAGGTCTACTACAGCTATTGTAATACTTGGAAACAAGGAAAACTATGAAGAATTATTCACTTTACAAGGGAAAGAAGGCTTTCCAACAAGCAGGCAGTCTTGTTGATCAAACTAACCCGTCCTCCCCCAAAAAATCATGGAAACCAAAATAATTTTAAAAAAAAGATTAAACAAACATGGGATATATTTGTACTCATGTCCTTCCTCACCAATTATACCTCAAGAAGGTATTGTCTAATGTAAAAACCTATTCAGAGTGCAAAAGAACCACCAGCAATTCCACCTTACCACCTGCTTTGTGCTATTCTCACTCAGCAAGTACCTTCTTACAAAAGGAAGACGCCTATCAGATGCAGCTGAGATACACCGTGTTCTACCCAGGGACCACGTCAGCCACCCTAGGATTAAAGTAAGAATGTGTTCTCAAGGCAAATGAGTTCTCTTTAACTAAATATGTCTTACTGAGCTCTATAGAACCAGACCATCAACCGCACCAAGGCATACTTCAATCTCTTCTGCAGAGTTCGCCATCGCCCAAGCTCAGCTGTATCACTTGACCCCTGCGAGTTGTTCTGCCTGTTCCATCACATCAATTTGACAGACACGATGTGCAATGTGGGGGCCAGGAAGAGGAGGGGGGCTTATAGCTTAGTGTGGTCAGGTTCATATATGGCCAAATAACATCTTGAAGGATGTACAGTGGCTATTTTAGCACTCCTTAAACTGCTACACTTGCCAATCGATCCAGTTTCTAACAGTAGTGGGAAGTGCAGACAAATCAAGGGATTCAGACTTGGTTTCCATTGGAAAACCCCAATCCTACCCATGAGCAAAACCTGAAAAAATTATTTATTCTATTGCCAAACTACACTGTAACTTATACTTTACCTTTTACACCAGAGAGTCGGAGGAAATCAGACCCAACATCAGACCCACGAATGCCAGATAATTAAACAAGTGGATCGCTGACGTATAAAGAAAGTTAGGTTTGCAGCGAACAAGTCTTTATTGTAATACAACCGGGATGGCTTTTCAAATGTTTTTACGTCAGCACTGGCCTAAAGAAATCCAGTGGAAACTCAAAGGGTCAGATTCCGTCCCTGCTGGCACCTCCCAGGGCCATACAGGAGGCAACAGGGTTAGACCTGAGGACCAGCCTAATTAAAAGCCTGTCCTCAGTGTTTGCATAACTAATTAGCTGAGTGTTGGGAACCATTTTATCTGAGCAGTACTAATGAGCTAAATCACTATTATTATCGCAGTGATCTCCCATCCATAAGTGCCTCACCAATGATTTATTTTTACCTCGTTCCGCAGCAAAGCAAACATGGACCTAGTGAAGAAACCTTGTCCAGACACCTCCTGTCTACCAACGCACGGAGCCTGCAAGCTCATGGCTTACTAAAGCAGAAATATCTACATTTTCATTTCAGCTATCCTTCCCTAAGCACTTGGTACACAGCGGATGGCACCGTTACATTTCTACGCCAGAAAACCAAACACGCAGGTCTGAAATCCTTGTGGCTCCGCAGCCGTGAAGCTGGAGTGGGATGCAAGAGCCAGCCTGACCTCCTGGCACCACCCTCCAGCAGCGGCCCTGAGCTCCGATGCATCGAGACAGTCATATCTCTCTGCAAAAAGGGCTTTCCACCACAAAAAATGCAAAAAAAAAAAATTCAACAAAGATCATTCTAAAGGGATGTTAATGGTTAATCTCCACCCAGTTCACACCAAGATCTTTGTTATTTACCATTAATTTCCACCAAACAAGCTCTCTGAGGCAACATTTTTTTTTTTTGAGAGAGAATACAAATATTGTGCCAGTTCTGCCCATTGGAAGTTCACAATCCATGATAACCATCAGCCCTGTGCTCTGGCATGGCTTTACAATAAATCTCATATAGACAAAAAAGATGAACCACAGCCCTTCTGCGCAGCCCAGACTTCTGATGCTCTAAAAATCAACAGATATACACCTAACAATGTACCGTATTAGACACAATGGATACCCCTGCAGGTAGCCCCACAATTTGGGCAGGTTTTCATACCTGTCAATACCCACTTCCAAGTAGAAGTTTCCAAAATATGAAAGAAATCACACGGACTGTGAAAGAATTATACAGATTGCCTATTGAATTGGCAAGTGATGTAATTAAGTGTTTTCCATCACACCGGCTATAGAATGTAATTATAAATAAGAAACTTAATATTCCCTCCAAAGAAAGCGTGTTTTAGCAGAAAAGCGTACATGCTCTGTAACGCTAAATGCAGCACTGGCTACAGCTGGAAGCACAACTATTTGTCTAAGAAATTAATTTACATTTTTTTATATAGTGATTTCTTTTTTTTAAATAACAAGGAAGAGTGGGAAGCTCTTTTGCACCAGCGGTGCGGTTCTCTTTTGCAGACTCACAACATAAATCATTCCCTCATTTGCTTTTACTTTGAAAGCAAGTTGTAAAGCACTATGTTCTCATAAACAAGATCTCGAAGAAAAAAAACAAAAATTTTAAAAATCACAGCGCCGGTCTCCTGCCAAACCCAAATAACCCCACTGGGGAGCGGGGCAGGACCAGCCAGACGCAGAAGTGCACCTTGCTCGCTCCCTCACCCCACCTTCATCGCAAAAAGCACCCGGACAAACCGCTCCTGCGGCTGGACTGCGCGTTTCTCCCCGGAGGTGCCCTCCTTTGGGCCTCAGCACCGCGGAGCTGCTCCCCCCGGCCGCGCTCCCCACCCACGCCACGGAGCCCCCCGCATCCACGTGTGCGGGGGGTGCTTTGCAGGGATGGGGGGAACACGGCGTGGTGCCGTCACCCCCAAAATGGGTGGGCAGGAGGGACCCCCCGCCGCTCCCCTCGCAAAGAGGGGGTCGGGTCCTGCTCCCTTAAGGGAACGACTGATCCATACGTTGAGCTTAACTAATCTGACAGGTAGTTGAACGGACAGAAAGCGTTTGGGTTTACCTTTTACCTTACCCAACACACGGTCCGTTTTCCTAAGTACATGTCAACCGCAGTGACTTTTAGACTAAGATTGCTTATTTTTTTCGCTGCAATAGGAAAAAAAAAAAGGGTTAGAAAGGAGAGATTTTGTATAGTACATAAAGGCTCATACCTTCGCTCCGTGCGTTTCCTGCCTCGTCGTTCAGGGGGTTTCCATCGCACCCTCAGCGGAGCCGGCGGATGGCGGACCCCGGGGCTGTCCACCTGGTGCTCCCCGGGGTGCTGCAGCCCAGCCGGTGGCTGCCCTCTACCTCCACCCGGCTCCCATCGCCCGGCGGCGGGACCTCGGGCCACGGGCTCCGTACACCTCGGTCCCAGGGCCAGCGGCAGCCACGCCGCTTGTTCATGGAACGAATGTGCCCGCTGCAGCTCTCCTCTGTTGGAAAGGGAAGATTAGGATCTTCGCCGGGCACGGATTGTGCTGAGCTCTAGTTTTCTTCCGTGCTTCATTAAAAATTAGATGCTGGATTATTTAAAGCATATATATACATATCAAACAACTCAGTTGTTATTCTACTCTCTTACACAAGTCATCTTTGTTTCAGGGGGGGGAAAAAAAAAAATCTGCGGACAATAAAGCGTAAATTCAAAAGCACGGGGAATGAGCAGCTCTCAGGGAGAGCAGCCAAAGGGGAGAGGAATCGCCTCCCGCTGCAGCGTGAGCCGGCTGCTCCCCTCCGCAGCAGAGAGCGAACCGAGGGCCTCGCCAGCACTAATCACATACGAAACGTAGACGCTCCTGGCTGCGGGGCTACCTTATTCCCAGCAGCTTTTCCACTCTGAGGGGCTGATGCCGCTCTTTACAGAGGTCAACAGCGAGTGATTTCTAACTATCTGCTCCAGCTGGGAGTGTCCTTCCAGCGATGAATCATTCTGGTTGATCCCAGCATAATGTTACAGAACGCTTTACTCAAGCAAAACTCCATATATGAGGCTGCAGGTTTTCATCTCCTGCCAATTTCAAGTGGGTTTTGTTATCATGAAAAGAATGTAATTACGTATATCTCACTATATTCAAGTCTGTTTCTCAACAGACTGAACATAAATACCTACAGATACTTAGAGAAGCATGACATCACATTTTAGCTCAGTTAAGTGGCTTTTAGATAACAAGCAATGCCCCGTCTCGAGAATGCGAAGATTAGATAAAATATCGAAGAAGAGCCGTGACTTCCAGCCGTTTGTTTGTACATACTAGCGTAAAATTTAACAATGCAATTTTATTCATTTCGGTACATTAGTTAGTCATGCAGAAAGTATTCAAAACAGACTAAGCAACAATTCATCAAAAAAGCATTAGTCTTAAATTAAATCAGCATTGGCTGCCAGCTGAAAGATGCTAATAAAGCCAGGAATGCTCTTGCTGATGGGAGAAGCTACACAACCTGTCCCCCACTCCCATCCCGCGCTCCCCAAACACAAATCAGGGGCAGGGGCTCCGGCAGGAGCCTGGCGTGGCACCACCGGTCTTTCCTGCTCCGTGCTGCTCCCATTTCCTCTTTCAGTGTTTATGGGAAGAGAATCTGCACAATAGAAGCGCTCTCAAACAGTTCTCTGACACGGCCAAAGATATTTTTGTCCTCTGGGTTTTGAGCACTGCCACGCGTGTGCTCCTATGTATGATTTCATTTCATAAAGAGTTGCTCTGTTGATATACAGCCATTGTTCGCTCACTGGAAAGGCTGCGAAGCCAGACCCAAGTCCTGAATTAATTGCTTATTATTTACCTACACGGCATCTTGGAGAGGTCCATGTTTTCCACGTAGGGTTAATATAGTATAAATAGTCATTTCAAAGATTCCTCAGAGTTTTGCAGAAAAATATTGCATAACGGAGCACTGACTCAGGGTTAAAAAAAAATAAAAGTCAAGGGCAGACCCCCTTAGGCCACTGTATCCCACAGGTCAGATAAAGGCTGAAGGAGGACTTGAACAAGTGACTGGGAAAGCAGAAAATGGTCTAGCAGAACAGGCAATAAATACTGAGGTCCAGGAAAGCCTTTAAGGGGCCGAGGATCAGACCTTTGCGTGGGCAGGGCAAGATCCCCTTCCTCGCCCTGCTGCAGGACCAGAGCTGCTGGGTGGGTCTGGACGACGAGCTGCTCGGGCAGGTGATTTGAAAGGCAGATGCCAGCTCTGAGTGCAAGACCTTAGTCAGGGCTGGGCGTGGAGGCAGAGAGCTTGGTGCTGAGCAGGCAGCGCTTGGATGGAGAGGACAGGAGCCAGAAAGCCCACGTGAGGAGGAAGTTACGGCAGCCCCAGATGGATACTGGGCATTGCTAGGACCAGGGAAGGGCATCTGACTGGTTTACTCATGGAGTTCACAGATTGCATCAGGTGGTGACCGTAAAGCTGCTGTGGCACAGCACGTATTCAATGGTCCTCTAGGGACTGAGATAGTAGCCAGCCTTACTCCCAAAAATAAACGGGTAGAGAGAGAGAAATCGCCTTTTCAGGGGAGCTAACAAGAAAACAAGGCTGAAAGAGCGGCATAGACACTGCTCACAGAGGGCCAACACCCTGGGACCGAGGTCCTAACTCGGCTCGAAGATCATCCTCCACACCAAAAAACCCTAGCCTTACACATAGGATTTAATAATACATAGGGAATAGATACGAAAATAATTACCATGAATACCATTAATAGGAACAGACTCATCTGGCTGGAGCTTTCAGTGCTCATGAATCACCCCAATGAATCAGTCATAAACACACAGACAAGGGGCTTACTGAAGAGATGGCAAAAGGAGCAGCAAGGCTATGAGATGGCATCGTGAAGATGAAAAGCTTAATAGGACAGGCAAGAAATCCCACAACAGTATCGGGATTATAAGGGCTGTAAGTCTCATGAAGGTTACAAAAGCCTCGTGTTTCTGTAGGGAGATTATGAGGTCAAAATGTCTAATTGAAAAAGAATTTATATGAACCAATTTATTCCAACTCACTCCATCAGTATCCATAGAAGGTGTACCTGCCTAACTGCACATGATGAAAGAGAGTTATTTCAAACAGCCTGGAAACTTTGTATATAAAACCATTGTTAAAATAACTTGTAAAATTACGTAAGTTATGAAATAAATTGTAAAGCATTGTAAGAGTCTCACACAGACCTGAGGATTAAAGAAATAATTGATGTTAGCCATAAAAAAAGCTAGGTAATTTATTGTGAAGGACATTTATTTCTTCTTCTAAGGAGGATTGCTCACTACAGCCAAGCATCATATGCATCCCTTTGCCGAGAGTTTGAGTGCTGACATGTGATGTTTAAGGCAGGCTCACGAACAGCAATTAACCAGAACGGTCCGAGTAAGTGCTATGGTGTCTCATGCCAAGTTAAATTGGGGAATCCTGAAGCAAAGACCAGCTATAAATAGCTATTATTAATTCATTAATTTAAAAGAACACATGAAAGAATTTAACAATTGTGGACAAAACTGGCCGGCAACATCAGTTCTGTCAATAGCAAATCCTGGGTTTGTCCTTATGGTGAATGAATGAAGTGGCATCTGTTCCTTCAGAAATAGTTGGGGGGGTTTGGGGGCCTTTAGTGCTGTGACTCGGCCTTTGTGCACTGTGTAAAAATAGATTTAAATTTTCACATCTCTTCAGACGCTTCCTAATTGGCCAGGCATGAAACCACATTACTATTTAACAGTATTTCCAGTGCAGCCCTTGGTTTCTGTGCCAACATTCAATGCATTTTATTCATCCACTTGCTTGTGGTGGTTTATGAGTGATCACTTCATAGCTGGGGAACATGAAAGCCGTTTCTTTAGCCGCATATAGCTTATACAAGCAGCAGTGTGCATCTGTGGCTCTTAGCACTGCTAGATCGGATTCCTCACATTCCCCATAAACACTGGGAAAATAGCTAAACTGGGACTATTATAATTTCATTCCCTGTGTTCATCATGACCTAGTCTAGTTTAGGCACAAGGCTGAGCTTCTTTGCATCTGTGTCTCAGAACAGTAACTCTCCTATTAAGTGTACCTTATTATTACTATTTATAGTTCTCCGCTACCAGCATCAGACACAACACGTCTATCTAAATTAAATTTTGCTATATCCTTTTTCAAAAGCCTTCAGCCAGTTTTAATCACCTTTATATCTTTGCTGAAGCTCTGCCAAGAGCACCCAGCATTTGGTGTTTCTGAAAGAACAGCTCAGTTATTGCAGTAGCAGACAGCCCCCAGAAGGCACACTGCCTGTTTTCCGTAGCTTCCTGGATTTAGACCAAGATTTTGGAAGACAGGGCGTGAGTAAGTCATTAACCTTTGGGCTTGGTGGAATTAGAACTGGACATCCATGATCAGGCTGTAAAAGAGCCACGACAGAGGTGCTCACGCACTTCACGCCTCAGAGCGGCCCTTCCAATCCACCTTCTCCTGGCTGTTCACCGTCTGGGGCAAAAAGTCGATAAAGACATGGCGAAACACAAACGTGCTTCCACGTATCCGAAGTCTGGATACCCTGTAATGATAGTTTTGCTTGTTGATGGGAACTGAACCTCTGCATCTTCGCGGATACAGGAGAGGGTCTTGACACAAAGAGGTTGTCCAAATGACAACCCTCCAGCTATCTTCTGGAGCAGTCTCAGCAAGAGAGAGTTCAAAATCAATGACAAGGATATTAAACTTTACATCACAGGAAAATGAGTGAAAGTATTGAGTTTTGAAAGTTCAAGTTCAATTGCTACCAAAATTCTATCAAATTGTCTTATTCGGTAGAAGATTCGAAGACAATACCTTGGAGACGTATTCCAGGCTATCGGTGTTTTATAGTCGTATTACAAACGTAAGGCTTAGGTTCCTGCATGCCCAAACAGTCCTTGGTTTCATGTGGAATTAGTGACATAATTAACAACATTTAATAAAGTTCAACAGAGACTCGGAGCCAGAAGACTGAAGGAGCCGTCTAAATGGGTGCCTTTCTATGATATCAGCAAGACTGAATTTTCCAGGCCTACAAAGGGAATTAAGGTAAATATCCGTGGTGTTACTGGTCTCCAGCATTTGGAAATTACTTTCCCAGTAGTAAAACTTGGAACACACTATTAAATCATGGCATTTTATGAAGAACAGGACATACTGGGCATTCTCCTATCCTTCATTTGATCTCAGACTTCCTGGTTTAAATATCACTTGAAGAAAGAGGAAAATCTGATCAATTATTTGTTCTAGTTGCATCCAGTCTAACACCCAACCACCAAAGCAGTCTCAGAAAGAAAAGGATTTCATACCAGCTCAGCATCACTTCATTTTCAATGGTTACTCTAAAATACAATTCCTTTTGGACAACCCTTGGAGAGAGCACGGCTTAATAGAACCAAACATAACACCTATCTAGTGAAATAAAAAAACCTCAATGCTTCAAGTAAACAAGAAAATATTCTAGGAAACAATGAGGTAAGGTTTACAGAAAGATGGGCAGGTAAAGAGAAGTTGGCGGGAAAAAGCAGGAGTGCTTCAAGGGCAAGAGGGTAACGTAACACGAAGAAGTGCGTGCGTGGGGAAGGGGAACAGAGGATTTAGGACAATCCGTGGTTAGGTGACAGGTGAAATCCCTGTGTCATCAAGGAGCTGCCATCCTCTGCCTGACAGGCGACTAGATTGGTCAGCCAGCGCAGGGTTCTGTGCCACAGCAGAAGCATGGACATGCCCAAAAATCTTCTTGTAAGGCTTTAGCCCATGGACAACATGAGCTGGGTTTAAAAAAGAAAAAAAAAAAAAAAAAAAGATAGAAAGGTGGCCAAGTCACTGAGGAACACAAGGCAGAAGCTCTAGCCAAGTAGCAACCTCCAAAATACTCACACGCAGCTACGTAATGTCATATTTCCTAGTAGACGGTATTGAAGGTGTGTGGCATGTTTTAACAACACGCTCCGCAATTCATAAACTATGGTTTCAGCGTGCCCATTGTACCCACCAAGAACAATACTTGAGCAAACAACTTATGGCGTGTTTCTCCTTCGCTGCCAGGCTTCGGCAGGAGACACCTCTGTGCCGGGAAGGGAACTCCAGAGGTGGGCATCAACCGTAGGAACTATAGGCGGGAGCCTTTCTGCTAGATGAAGGATGCTTCAAAGAAAGTGCACTTCTGGATCAGCGGCAGCCATAAAAAAGCACAGAAACATGAAATGAAGGATTAAAAAAAAGGAGGGGAAAAAAAAAGGAGAAAAAAAAGAGAGAATTAGTGGAATAGACGGGGTTAAATTTTTTTTCCACACGCTGGTTTTTTTTACAAAGAGCAAGGAGAAAAGTGACAGGCATGAAAGGGACCCTGATTGCCTATTATTAACTGCTAGTAGCACCATTAGTTTATTTACTAGAGTGAAAACTAATAAGGAGACTAATGAGAGGTTTGGTTTGAGGCGTTGTGGCGTTTCATTACAGTCTGGTGGAAAATTGGAAATGAACCCGATAGCTCTGTACTCCATTAACTCTTTCTCTCGGATCTGTGTGAAAATGCAAACACACATGCCAGCATTGAGCCGTACTTGCCGGGAGAATTCCTAATGATTTTTAGACGACTTTAATCTCCCCAGTAGAAGATTTCTTGCTATTTTTCCTCTTTATGCCTAGCACTGCAGTATTCAAACATTAAAATTCATTTACCATCAACATAATAATAGTTTATATGCCTGTCGTGCCTTTGATCAGGATCTGTCAAAGCATGGCCCAAAATGTAATTAATTAAGCTTCCCAATACTCCTGGGGTCAGCAGTGGGATATAGCAGCATCACTTCACCTCCCCCAGCACAGTGCAAGGAAACATCAGCAACCTGCTCGAACGCTATCTGCAACTCAAGAGATAGGAAGAAGATAGAAAGCAAAATGCAGTATCTGCTGGGATTAGGTAAGTAAATCAAATTAATCACCTTTTCTTGATAAGCATCTTGGAAACTCCAGTATAAGTGACTACAGAAATAGCACCGCACAAAGAAACGAAAAGATTTTGAAAACTTTTCATGGATACATTAGAGAAACAGGAAGCAAACAGGTAAGATTTCCTACCATTCAGGGTGATGCAAACAATAAAACTGTTTCAACCAGTTGGACAATAATAAGGCCATTTCTTTTGCAAGGAGCCATACATCGACAGCAGTCTGGCACACCATCTACCTCTTTTCCCCATATGCAGTGTCCCTGTGCACACATCATCTCTGACACTGCTACCAGACCTTTCGACTGCTTGATGTTTTCATTTCTGGTGGGGTTTGGTAAATAAAAACCCCCACAGCTCTGTTTTGGGAATTAATCCCTACTTGAGTCATTGTTAAAACAGCAATCTCTATTCCCCCCAACCCACGCATTTCTGTTTCTTCCCTGAATTTAGAAAAGTCTGGATGGGCTAGAGTAACTCATTGCAGATCCTATTTATACACCATACGCTAGGGAGCATCTAGGTTGTGTGATAAATAACCTATTTAACCCATTTTCACACGATTACCAAATTATATCTTTTTGTTTGGTTGTTTTTTCACTATTCCTTCTAGAGGAGCAAACAAAACCACTGCCATCAAGTCCAGTCTCTCTGGATAAAAGTTACGTGAGGAGCATCTCTCTGCTCGCAAATGCACCGAAATATTCGGACGCAAAACATCCGAGCTTTCTGGAGACGATCCGTTTGGTTTCTTAGGAGGAAAAAAGATTGTCTGAAGAAGATTCCCAATAATTTCTGATAGTTGTAGCTGGCTATTAATAGCAGTTGGATCCTCAATTAAGTACAAGAGAAATACCCGTATTGAAGTTCTAGCTCTCCAGCATAACTAGGTGGACAGCACAACCAAGACCAAATTTAAAAATTAAAAAAAAAAAAAAAAAAAAAAAAAAAAAAAAAGAGGGATTTAAAAGGAAATACCAAGGGGGGCTAAGCCAACAAGTTTTGTATTCTTCCCTCAGGGAAAAAGTCCTTAAAGCAGGTGCAGAGGTAAGCAGCAGAAGGCATAACAGAGTGGTGCAAACATGGCATGGAAGAAATAGGAAAAAACCACACACATGCAATTACGTCTCCTTCCAATGGAGACAGTGTCAGATGGCACAAATGAGCTGGGCAAAGAAAGCAGTTCCAGAACGGCAAAATAACATGCAAGGTGAACTCCAGCTTCTTCCTTTGACCATGTGTCTGCGTTACTATAGAACATCATTAAATGATTTCACTGAGCCCAGAAAGCTGTTGAAGGAGTACACGTACACACGTTCGCTTCAACTCTTTGTCTCAGCTTCCAGAAAGAGACTAACGTGCAATTTTTCCCTAAAGGATTTTGCAAAATTCTGGGAATGGGAGAAATCTCCTGAAACCTGTCCCCTTTGCCATCATCACGCACACAACCTCCTAGTTTGAAGATGGTTCCAGCCTTCATTAGGCCCATTTGATCTGCGCAGTGCTCACCCCCCCAAAAAAGAGCCCTTGTTCAGTGTGAAGCTAGACACCCAACTTGATTAAGCACCTGATCCAATGTTCACTGAAGCTGAATTAATGCAAATCTCCCACCAACTTCAGCCTTGTTTGATTAGGCACTAAAAAAAAAAAAAAAATTACAAATTTCCCTGTTTTTTCCCCCCGTAGCTCAATTCCATCAATGGATTAATGTTATTTTTAATCATCAAGAACATCTTGGGTTTTGCCTCTCACTTTTAGGTCAAACCTACTGGATATCTAATGGCAGCAACCTAACCATATTGCCTGTTGCCCTTGTTTTTCAGATGGAGTTGCTTTTCAGCTAGATGTCTTCTTTGGGTTTATACATTAAGGACATAAAATATGAAATGGTGGAATGACAGGCTAATTAAAAAGATTGCTGAATATATATATAAATATATTCAGCAGTAATTGTTCAGACTACCATACTGGCAATTTGGCAGAACTGTGATGCGATGGTAACATGTTTAATATACAGGATGAAAAAAAGCTTTGGGTTTAATAAAATAAGAAAATAAACAAAAGAAGGGGAAAAAGCCATTGAGAAATACTTTGCACGTCTTTATAGTCAAGATGTTAATGGTCCAAAATAACATCTGTGTTCTTACTACATTCTTAAAAAAAAAAAGGGGGGGGGGGAATCACTTGCTGATTATGTTAGCTTGCTTTGAAAGCCCACAGCAGATTTATTATTTCCTTTGGAGAAATTGTACTTTGTTCTTCCTACAATATCATTCCCATCAATCGTAGCATGCCAAAAGAAGCTGCTTTGGGAACAAGCCAAAGAGATTGAGACAATGTGGTATACTCTAAGCACAGACTACTTATGTGCTATGAGAGAAAATCCTTCTGTAATTTTTGAAGTCTGCGTTTGGTGCAAGTTAATGAGAAAGTTTGAAAGACTGGAAGGTCTCATTATGATATGTCACTCTAAGATTGCATCTTTGTTTTCTTAATTTTCTCTTAAGCTGTTCCCAAGTTGGCTAAAAAGAATCTTTATGAGAAAGGATGAGATAAACTTCGAGAATTTCAATGCAAAGATGGCCAGTCCAGATTTGATCCAGTTATTTTGCTCTTGTGGTAAGCTGGAGTGAATGAGCCTACGAGTAACTGAGAAGAGAGACTGTCGACAGAGCTATAAAATCCTAGCTATATTTTGCTCCCACTCTGCTGGCATCTTTTTGAGCCAAGTAGAGAGGCTCTGTTTTTTTACAATACTGTGCACTTTGACACAAATTTAGTCCTCTCTTCTGTTTGGGAATCTCCCCTTTTTTCCCCAGGATCCCAATCATTTTTCCGAATTATTTACTAGGTACTCCTGAGCAACAGCTGTAATTGTGTGGGTTATCTGCAAGACTGTGCCCACTGGCCATAGGTGGTTTGTTCAGAGAGCTGCCTCGCAGAGCCAGCCGCCTCCTTCCTAAACGGGAGACTGAAGTCACTTCATCACTAGTAACAGATTATTTCTTCTCATAAACCTTCTCATGTGATT
Organism: Sula dactylatra; assembly: GCA_013389905.1. NCBI lineage: Eukaryota > Metazoa > Chordata > Aves > Suliformes > Sulidae > Sula > Sula dactylatra. The sequence continues at coordinate 190,496 of WEKW01007587.1, read as the reverse complement.
AAGTAAAATCCTTTGAAGAGAAGCCATTTCCTAAGTGGGCACGGAAAAACCTGTCCCATGAAAATCAAGAAGATGGTCAAAAGAAGAGTTTTGGTGCACGGTGGGAAGCGACTGCTGCAGTTATTGATCAGCTGATCAGCTCTGGGACCTTTGTGTTAAGTGACCATTTACAAATACACATCACTTCAGGTATTCATGAAATAGTTTGTCCAGTGGCTTCATCGGAGTGCCGGCTCCACTCTTGCAACCCTCACTGTCTCGGTGGCATCACAGCAGTCTGCACTGGACTGCTAGTTTATTTGTTTCACCCCTAGCATCGCAATTCGTTGCGTGCTGCAACGTTGTTCAAGCAGGCCAAAAAGAAGAGTAGCTAAGTTAGTGGCTGGCACGTCAACTACAGAGGTGATCAGAGGGAAGGATGTACGTCCCCTTATGACACAAGGGACCTACACATGTAGCATCACATCCTTTGGCGTGATGGTTTTGTGACCATACCCAGCCCTACAGTAGTCCTAGATTTTGGCTCAATATGATGTTTTCATGAAATGTTTTTTTTTTTTTTTTTTTTTTCTTGAACAGAGTCCTGGAAAAAAACCAATAANTTTTCATGAAATTTTTTTTTTTTTTTTTTTTCTCTTGAACAGAGTCCTGGGAAAAAACCAATAAGCAGAAGTTTGGGACGAGAGAGAACCTCCCTCACCAGCAAACCTCATCCTCAGCCATTGCAAACAGTTGTCACAAAATCTGTTTCACAAAGGGATCGACTTCCACATTAAACACGCAGCTCCTCCAGCTGGATGGCTATTCCTGAGTCTCACTGATCCGGTCACCCCCAGAAACACTCTCCTCCACCCCGGGTATCCATGGCTGCATCACATTCTGCACTGCACTCGTTTAGATTGCTCCCAGCAGCGAGGACGGTCAGTAACGGGCTTTTCAACGCAGGCCTGTTCTTTTCAGTACAGCATCTGTGCAGGGGAAGTCATCAAGAATAAACCCCTTGAGGTTATTTCTTGTGCCTCTTCTGAAGGACTAAGGTCTTTGCCTACGCACGACTCCAGTAGGTCCCATTTGTTCTGGTGCCGACTTGTCCTTTCAACTGAGTGCAGCTTAGTCCTTCTTCCCCTGAGTGCTCCCAACCCACAGGACCTGCTCTGCGCCCTTCCCCTCAGCCTCCAAACTGCTTACACAGCAGGAGAACACGTTCCCGGAGAGGGAACGGTTGCTGGAACTGATGTAGTCAAGGCTGGGGAAGAGTTGAGTTACCGGCAATGAACCTCACCAGCATGGTTATGCCCCAGACCCCTTGGTCATCCCCTTTTCTTCACTCAGCCCACAGGGAGCCACGAGCAGCATGCCCTACATGTGCCTGATTTTCAATAATGAGTTCAATACTGACCATACCTCCTGAGAGCCAGGGCTGCTCTCTGCAAGTTCCTTTAACTTCTGGAGCTAACACTAAGCTAAGCTGGAGGGGAAAGTTCAAATATTAATTTACATGCAGAAGCAAAAATGGTAGAGTTCAACCTACTCCTTGTTGAAAGCCCAAGTCTGAAAGCGTTTCTGAACACTCACTGCAGAACTCAGTTCCTAGTCAAACACTTGGATTTAGCGATTTTCACACAGAATGAAGGACACAGGGTCAGATACTTCAACGTGCTCGCGCGCTCTGGCTTTTGGCACACACGCGAGTCCATTGAGGAGGGCTGGAAGAGGTCCGGAGTGGTTTAGTTTTTCAGTTCAACAGGAATAAAATATTACACGCATGATGAATACATTAACTTCTAAATATAAGGACATAAAATATAAACCCATTAAAAAATACTACGAGATACCACCTGTCAGTCATTAAATAACTTTGCTTTTTTGTACTAAATCAATAATCGCAATTTCTAGGGAATCTTAAGATTAGGTCGTGGGATTAGAACTGTACCTAGGAATCTTCTTATCTAATGGGTGAACAGGCAATATTTTGAAGGATTTATAAAGAACCTGAAAAATAAACACAACTACTCCTATCTGTTTACTTCTCAGTACCACGTTTATGCTAACAGCCATGGAGCCAAGCAGTCTGCTTCTCTGCAGAAATCAGAGGAGCTGTAAAATTGCATCAGTGTAAAGATAAATGCCCTCACCTGGGAGAGACAGGGATCCACAGCAAGGAGAAAAGAATGTAAGATGAGATCTACCACAAACACCACAACGATAGTAGCTGGGCAACACGCGGACGCTCCCCAAACTGCAAAACTCAGGAAACACAACTGAAATCCAGCCCTTGCCCCATCGCTGTGCAAAATGTTTGCAATCAGGCTGTTAAGTGCTGCTTTCCAAATACTTTCACTGGAATACATGGATATGTTTTAAAATATTAAACATGCCTGTGTGTTTCTACCTGGAGTGTTGAAAATGCAGATTTTTTTCTTCTTCACATCTTGGTCATGAATACCAAATGTTGACTATGATATATTGCTGCAGTGGAAGAGACACCAGTGGGAGTTAGCCCCTTTTTGCACTTTTCTCTGGGTTTTTTTGTCATATTCTTCAAGCTCGTTAGCTGTCACTTGAATGATTCCTTTCTTAAAATAGCATAATGACAACTGATCATCTCCAGCCTATTTTCATCACAGAAAATTTCATCACCGACACTACTCAGTTTCACACCAAATTCCCTGTTCAAGAATAATTAATGCCCTGACAAACAGCAGCAGCCATGGCTCAGCGTTGGGAAAGCCAAGCACATTAATCAAGAATGTATCTGAACAAGGACAGGAATGCCTCATTCACGGTTACAAAACCCTCCAGCTCTTCTGCTGTGACCCAGCCCCAAAATGTGAACTGAATTCAGCTGGGCTGCTCACATGCTTAGATTTACATGTATGCTTAAAATAGTTTTAGATCCAGTCCAGCTGGCAACTGGAAGAGACTCAGAGGGTTATCTGGACCCACAGCTAGAGGGGGAGAAAGGCTCTCATTGTGGTCTTGTAGGTTATACAAGAAATGGAGGATTTGGGCATCCTGGAAGGTCAGAAGATGCTGAGGATCTACAGCTGTAACAACTAGGGCTGGCGAGCATCACACCCCAGGCAGCAACAAAAATGCCACGCTCACAGTTAACGCTTCCATATCGGGAGGTTAACTACAAATAAAGTCCATTACTGCTAACAAAAGGTAGATAAGAAGTGAGCTGAAGATAAAATACTAGAAATGCTGCAAAGCCCTATACTGTTAGGGAACACAATGGTGGCAGCGGCACGCACCGGAGGTGGCTGAGCAGGACAGCAGTACCGGCGTCTGCAAGAACTACCACAGCACCACCTCTCGCAAAAGCAAAGGTAACGAGGCAAGAAAAACTACACCAGCATTTCGAGAGGTAAGAGGGTTAGCTCTCTTGGTTCTCCCAAAAGTGAGGCACTGCAGAGCCCAGCGTGTCTCAGCACGGCCCCGCTGGCCTGCCCACACGCGTGCCCCTCCAGCAGATGCCCTCACCTCTCTCTAGACAAGCCAGGTAGCATCGCTAAACCGACCACTGTGCCTTCTCGAAGGAACGCTGCCAAAGTGGAGCTGTTCTCCAGAAAGGCACACGTTGCTGCAGAGCAAAGGAATTCACAAAGGAGAAGAGGGGCACAGCCTGAACGGGGCTCTCCAGTGTTTTCTCCATTGCCTTCAGCCTCACACACACACTCTTCCTCCTGCCTGCCCCCATCTCCTCCTGCTTTCACCTTTGCACACCCCCGTTCTGCTCCCCAGGGCTTCTTGCCCTGAAGGTACTCATATCCTGCCATGCCATCTCTTTAGGACTGGGCAGGACAGGAACAGGAGAGGAGGAGAGGCAGGCTTAACCAGCAGAGAAGGGAAAGTGTCCCAAAAAGAGCAACGAGAACCAACGGAGCCCTAAAACCCATGACCTACAGAGGAAGGTCTAATGAGTGGGACCTATTCAACCTACGGACATTTTCTGACAGAACGAAAGGGCAAGTTCATTAAAGATTGCCAAGGGACAATCTCTTCAGCCTGTTCACGACAGATGTGAACACTTCTGATGCAGCAAAACCTACTCAAGCTAGACAGGAGCAAAAACCTCACGGTAAGGGCAGTGAAACATTAGAAGAGCTTTCTCGGCCCTCAGTAGACGTCTTCCAGTCCAGGTTAGACAAGGGCTCCTGAGGAGGACAGGGAGCAGAGTTGCCTTCGTACCTATCTAGTTGAGACTTCTTGAGGTCCCTAATATCAGCTGCACCCACTAGCAAGCTGACTGCAGATGTTCCCCACCGCGTGGGCACCAGAACGCTACCGGAACATCCTCTGCAAACAGCACACCTCTGTGCACCGTGAGGAACATCTGCTCCATCCCTCGCTGCCCGGACAGCGCTAAACTTCATCACAATCAGCCGTCCCAGACCCTTTCCAGAGGCACGGGACACTCCAAATAGTGTTTGAGAGTTCTAACTTGTTTTTCCAATTCATTAATGAATACTTTATCTTGTTAATCTGAAAAGCTAGAAAGGGATAACTGTCTTTAAGATTAATAGCAGAAACTGGGGGGGTGGGGGGAAGTGTGAAACAAAATTCCTTCAAGGCCAGAGCATATTTTGCTAATGCAACGTGATTGATGACAAGGACGATATTTAATAAATTTCTCCATTAATATAAGTAGACTCTCAAGACTTCACAATTAATCCCATTCTCCTGGACTACAAGTTAATGGTCATTTTCCCAGACTTCAACAGGAGGAAAGTATAAATCCCACAAGACAGGGACAGGCTGTCCCATAACCAAACACATCACTGCTAATGTCACGTTGACCTCACGCTTACAGGCCAACTGCATGCATTTGTATATGCAAATCAAAAACCTTTGTAGCAGTCTGCTGGTGTCTAAACTGATTTATAGCTGAAGATTGACGAGTGCTGAAGAGACTAAGTTCCAAAAATCTGCTGATAAAGATTATTGCCAATGAATTGTCAAAGAGGGGTTTTCTTCCTTTTATAAGTTAGGCTACGACCAAAGCACGTTTCTGTAAAGCTAGATCCTGTGCAAACCTGGTCTTGACAAAACAGGATCATCATCTCCTGTGGCAAGGTATCGCACGGGGAAGATGTTCAGGCCCTTCCCTTCCTCCTGACTTTCCTTTCTCTAGATGTTTGAGCCCCAAACCTGCATATAGAAGGGGAATTGTTGTCCCCAGGGAAGACTATTTCATCTCATCCCATCACCAGATTCTTTTCCCTCCCTCACCTTGTTACGGATCCCAGTCTCTGTGCAGAAGCTCGGGTCTCCACCGCTAACAGCGGCGAGCTCGCGCCCCAGGCTGCGCTGGGGTGCACAACCCCTACGTTGCACGCCGACAGCCACCCCAGGCCACACTGAGAACCGGACACGCTGATCCCACAGCGAAAAGGTGCGATCTCACCTGTCCCCACGTAAGCCACCTTACACGTGCACGGCTGCACCTCCACCAGCACGGCCGGCTTTTCCATGGACCATGAACATCCTCGCATGGGGGTGGCTTAGGAATACGGATTTCCAGCGTCTGAAGGACACCTGCAGTCATCCCCAACCACGTCCCTCGTGCTGTAGCCCTTCGATCCCTTCCCGTTACCCTCCCATCATCCTCCTCAGCGCCTCAGACAGCTCCAGAGATGCTTTTGTTCAGACACAGAAACTCCCCAGTTCTCCTGCAGGCAGGTTGTCTCCTCTTGCAGATCATCCTCTACCATTTTGAGCTACCCAAAGATTTGGCAGTCTGTGCAAGTGCAAAATAGCCAAGGCGTTTTAATGGTTCGGAGTAGTGTCCTCTCCAAGGGGCTGTATGTATAGATTTTATTTTCTCCAAGTAGTGTAGTGAAAAAGAGAGGGTTCACCAAGTTTTCTCAGCAGCAGCAAGACAGACATCAATGTTTCACCCTGTACTGAAACCAGAGCACTAATTTAGGATCTCAGCTTCTTTCAGGGATGGTATTTTACCCCTCCATCCCAGACGACCAGACCTTTTCTCCTCCAGGCCCAACTCATGCAAAAGCCTCAGTTTCCCGTTGTGCTGGCTCCCGTTTGGGGGGGCTCGTGACAGCCCTGTGCTCTCCAGCAACGTTCCTGCTGACTCAGCCTCTTTGCTCCCAGTCTGCCAAACTTTCTTCCTCCAAGCACAGATTTTTCTCTCCAGTTAGACTTTTCCAAAAGTTAGTTGGCAGCTACAAAGACGTTGGATCTGGTTTATTCACAGTCTTCAGGGAGTCATTCTTCCCACAGTGGTTCATGATGTTCTTCATTCAATACTCTCCTAAAAATCCATGCCTATGTTTCTCGTGCTCTTTCTCTTTCCGCAGTGCTTGTTTTACCACTGGTAACGTTTAACTCACCCTGCGCCATATATACTCACTCCAGCTCACTGTCTTTGCTCTCCTGCATCTTTGTAAATAGGTTTTTCTGACATTTCCGAGTAAATCTGCATCCTGCTTTCGCCTTCCCAAGTCAGCAGATTTCTCTCACGTGGGCTATGTCGTTGGCTGCAGTAGCCAGGCTTACCTGGGCTGAAGCCCAAAGCCCTTCGTTACAGATTTTAAACAGTGGTGAATACAGCAATCCACAACAGATTTCTTAAAAACAGAAGCATATTTAAAAAATAGGAGGGGGAAAAGGCACAACACAAGAGACAAACACCTGCTTTTTGTTCCACACTTTGCACAGCCTGTCGCAGATATGTCCTCCGTTATCCTGACTGCAAAACAGGCAATCATTCATACCCAGAGAAGGATTTTGGAGGGCAACGCTTATGAAACCCACATTCTCAGTAAGAGAAGATCAGCAAGGGAATTTTTCCTCTTTCATATACATGAAGTTTAGCATTAGCAGATCAGTTACACGGGAACGGGAGCAAAATCAAAGACGGCAAAGCTAAACCCATCAGGTGTGTACACATAGGCCTGGGCAGGTATACACTATATGGGAAAACTATGCATGAAGAGCAGAGTCTGAAGGCAATATGAGCGAACATCAGGCAGGACCAAACCAAACAGAACATGCTGAATGCCGTCTGAGATGGCTCAAAGCCACGCGGAATCGGAGATCGAGACTTTAGCCCCAGAAAGACAGATGCAAAGGATAAACTGCAAAATCTAACCTTCAGTATTTTCAGCGAGAGTTTTCCTACAACATCAGCTCTAAAATGCTTCTGCAAAACCTACTTCAATGCTGTGTAAGCTGACTTTGGCCATCCCCTCTCTCTGTAGTAAACGATAAAGTGCTTTTTCTTGAGGAAGGATATCTTGGTTTGATGATGCTATTGTCATTTGTTGAATTTTGGAAACCGGGGATGGGGCATTTCATACATTCAGGAGTCAGCCTGAATTCTAAACCCACCACGTGAGGGAAGGCAAACATGGCATCCTAGCACTCAGACTTCATCCAGACTGAAATAATCAGTTTTACCTTTGACACCTCATAGAACGAGATCTCGAACAGTAAGGTAAAAAAATAAAAATAATAAAAATTTAAAAAACTGTTTAGAAGCACAAAGGATTAACACCAATACACAGCTCAGATCAGTTCAGCAGTAACAATATCTAGCAGAAATGGTATTTTGGTTCAGCATATTATTAGATACATTAGATAGAGTTTCTGTATCTGATTTTCAGTATTCACAGCACTTATGAAATCATTTAACCGCCAGCAGCGGACCTTACTTCTCTGTCTGGGGATTGAAAAATGCTATTTTTTCCCCCGCCAATAACTTTTCCTATATAAATGTGGAAACGAGCACAGTCCCGATTTTCTCAAACCCAGAAGGGTAGCGTGTTTAATCGCTCATTTTCAATCTTTGAAGACCAGCATGAATAACATCTTTGTTGCACACATATCAGTGCCCGATGCTAGGGTTACACTACTTTTGGAAATAACCAGCCTTTGGACTGCCCCTTCTAACATGTATCACGTTTAGTTTTATAAAAGGCATAACAGCATACCAACAAACCACTAGAAAATTAATGTTGCATCACTTTAGCCTATATTCAGAAACAAAAATATGAATTTTGACTAGCTAGCAAACAGGTAAACCACTATCTTTCCTCCACATAAACAAAATAGCGCAGCCTTCCATTTGCACTATCTCCTTGCATTTATCAAGTTTAAACTAACAATGGGAATACTGACGAAATCCAGCAAGGAAACACAGAGCTATTGAGCTGCTATGGCCTATCGAGGATTCTATCAATCTTAATGTCTAATGCCACATTCTTCCTTGCTTAGATTTCAACGGATACAAGAAAGAGTTGAGCAAATTTTATGTAATTGCTGTGCACTTAAGAGCTTCAGAGGAGACTGCATTTCACGTTTAGTTACTTTACAAGGCACAGACCCAGAGTATATAGTGTGCTAACAGTCACCTGCATCCACCTTATCTAACCATCAGGACAATCTCAATGCTTCCATATCAGCCATGCGGCATTATTGACCTTCAGTTATAATATCCAGAAAAGAAAAAAAGAAGGAGCAAAAAAAAAAAAAAGTCCACAGAGAGATCCTTACCAGCACACTTTACTGGATCTTTAGGCGAAACTCACGTTACTGCATTATGGCTGGTGACAACCAGCTCATCAGAGGGAGGAGTACAAAAACTAGCGAAGCTGCTTTTCACGTGAGACAAATTACTCCGTCTCTATTTGCACTGAGAAATGCGTGTTCATGCTAGTTCTCCTATTTGAATTCAGCCAGGATTAGTCATATGATTAAAACACTCAAAAATCTGTTCCTTAACGCATTTCTGGCAGCTTTAGCAGTCAAGCCACAGGGATTTATTAGCAATAAAGTGTTATGATTTTTATTCTTTGTGGCTAATATTTTCAAGCGTGCTTACTGACTTACAGCCTATTGGCCAGTCTAAAAGTTTGGCTTTGATATTTTTGGCCAGGTTAAGAGTATTGCAAAATTCCTTCAGAATATAGATGGTTTTATAAATGCTGCCAAGTAGCAACTGTAAAATCTGACCTCGAGAAGCCTGCTTTTTACTGAAAGTGAGAAGAATTTTAGCCATCACCTCCCTCCTCTTGTTGGGAAAGGACACTTTGGTACTTCAGCGTCCCAGAAGTTAAGCCTTTCAGACCGTGAGTAGCGTTGCTTGCACGGTGACACAAAGCTGGCTGGGATGACAAGCGTGCCCAGCTAATTACACACCCTGGAACGGATTCTCTCCACACTGCTTTTGGTGGTCAAAAACTCAGGTCAAGGCTCTTTACCCAATCAAATGTCAAAGCCTTCAGCAGGCTAGGTGCCTTCTAATGTAGCCTCGTAACATCTCCGACATACAGGAATTGGGCACTTTACAGAAGAGCAAAGGTAGAAAAATTTACATGGGGCAATTGTGGAAAAAGAATTAGAATTACCCAAGCAGTCAAAACACTTGGTTCTGTATTTGGTTTTATGCTTTATGATGGGTAAACCTTTTTCAGTGCTACTTTATTAGCTGTGACCAGAGGTCTAATTACTAGTTAATCCTAGGGAGTATCAGGTTTAAACCGCTGCTGAAGCACAGTTCTGGAGGGTATCGGTGCAAGATGAGGCTACATACAACTAGTGCTAGTGCACATATATTGCGTGATCTGGCTAAAAGTGACCAATAAATAAGTAATGAGTTCTCATAAAAGTCAGTGGCACAAAAACAATGCTACGACTTGCACTTTGGAGAAACAAATGGGTCACAAAGATTATAACTCTTTTAATGAGACCACACACAGATGTATTCTGTAGGGGTAATTCTTGGTTAAAAATGAAAGCAAGTNTTTTTTTTTTACACAAAGGGACTTTCCTGCACACCACTCATCTATGGTTTATTTTCTGGAGGAGGTTTGCTTTTGTCAGATGGATCCTTTTGCTTTTGCAACTGACAGGGAAATCTGAGCATTTCTAGCCTGAGGCCCCACAAAAATTCTTCCCTCCTTGATAGATGTTTACCTCCAGCTTTTGGACAGGAAAAAAAAAAGAGAATAAAGTCCACAAGTCCCACACTCCTTGTTGTCATATATGGCCGATGATGTAGAGGCCACGGAAGTAGTGCCCACAGAGGCTAAGGATGACTTCCTACAAAAGATTTCTGTTGGGTTTCAATTAAAGTTTAAGCAGACAGGAGCCACAAGTTCCCTCGAGGATCATCACAAGAAAAAAAAAAAAAAAAGAAAAGAAAATTTAAAAGTATCAATCTATGTAAATGAGGTATAGAAGTGAAGAGCAATGACTCTGCCTCCCTATGCCAGCCCTAGACCCCCATATCCGAGATAAGCGTGGGATGCTGAACGGGTACCACAGCGTGATGCTGCAGTCCCTCTGCTGCCCAGGCCAACACGCAGCGCGTGGGGAGGAGGCGGCACACAGCCAGCCTGGAATAAGGCAACAAGAGCGTGCCGACAGGTCAGGTGAACAAAAGAGGTATTCTGGATGGTATTTGGCCTCCATTTCGGTCAGCAGCAGTCTGGCTGTTAATGGAAGCTTCTTCTCCGAAGAAAGACTAATAACATGTCTCAAAAACACCCAAGGCAGTTTGTGACAAAGTCAAAAGACTCTGCTCTGAGCTGTTGAAAAGCAAGACGTTATGGGGGAAACGTTAGATACGTACTTACAACACACACAGAGCCTTTGGTCTGAGCACACAATTATTTAATATTAATCTTAACCTCTATAGAACAGTTATGAAACAAATATTTAAAATAGGACCTAAATGCCTTCTGTAAGACTGAAACCCAAAGGGGGCACATTCTTTATGGTCATTAAGGCCAAACAGGTTTTGCCCCCCAAACTCCCGGCAGAGTGAAGCAGGGGTGCAGAGGAGAGCTTTTATCCCCGCTTTGCAGAAAGGGAATGGAGACAAAGTTCGCTGAAGTCGCGTAAGGAACACGCGTGGGTACTTCTCGCAGCCCAGTACTGTGCCTAGTCACAAGCCCTTTGCATTCTCATCAGAAAATAAAAGCACAAGAGCACATGAGTCTACAGGGACTACACAAACATTTTGTACCTTTGCCTTCCGCGTCTGATCGGTGACTGATTTAGCCAACCTAAACATACCAGAATCTTTTCATCTCAATTCTAATAAGGCCTGAAAAAAATTTAGTATATTAGCTTCTGAATCCATCAAGCACTTTAATCCATTAAACTATTCTTTTATCCATATCACTACCACCTTTTCCCAAAGATCCACTCCCTCGTTTTTTTTTGAAAATAAACAAAAACCAAAAAAATCCCCACTGTAATTCAGTCACTATTACTATCTCCAAAATTATCTACCTGTGCTGGATTCATACCAGAGAGATTTACAGGACTTAACGGCAGCAAGGGTTGGAGGTCACTTAAGGAAGCTCTGAAATTACTTGCCCTAGGACAGCAAATTCCACAGCAGTTGCAGCAAAGCACAGGCATAATGACTGTTTTGAATGTGCTGATGACAGATGGAAAAAAGTTCTGTTACGTGTGCAGTGCCAATGTCCTTGCAGACAGTACAGTTTTCCTCTTGATAACTTACTTTCTTGAATCAAGGTGTCTCAAGAAACGTCACTGACTGCACCCTCCGTTCATCCCAGTTAAATGCGTGGTGTCAGTGCAACCACTGTTGCAACTAGGACGTACAAACTCATACCTGAACACAAGTGTTATCTCTCTGCCCTAGCCAAAATGGTTTTAGGTTTCAAATCAAATTTACACCCTGCAGTTAGATGATGAATTGCTGAGCTACCGCAATTTCAGTAACCAAGATTGCTCTTTCATCCTTCTCTATACAGAAGGTTTCTATAAGTCAAGTTTCCTCATGCTACTACTGGTTTTTTTTGCCTTTCCTTCCCCACGTTAACTCCGTAACTGGCTTTTCAAGAGACCCTGGCCCCCACCGCGGGCCGTGCAGGAATAGCTCAGCAGCTGCTTCTCACCACGCTTCCTTGCCAGTCCTCTCCTAATCCACGTACTTCGGCAGGACTACCCTTCTTCTCCATACTTACTTTTGATTATTTTTCTGTGAGGAAGGCAGTGGAACAACACTTCCCAGTGAAAGATCTTGCCGGCGGTCCTGATGATCCTGGAGACGATTAGGCTCAGAGCGATATGTGACGCTTACTCCCTGATGCACCATTGAGTACTGCCCTTGCCAGACATCACGCTCCCACTTGTCGTACTTAGCTCCCCACAGCGACCTTTGCCATTTTTGTACCAACGGATATAGAGAAGGACCGGGGGGGGAAGGGTTTAATGTCGACTTATTGGTTTTTAAAAAAAATAAAAAAATTCAGTAACACATTTCCTGTATGTTGTGGTTTAGCCCCCGTCAGCAACTACGCACCACCCAGCCGCTCGCTCACTCCCCCCACCCCTGTGGGATGGGGGAGAGAATCGGAGGAGCAAAAGCAAGAAAAGTCGTGGGTTGAGATAAGAACGGTTTAATAATTAAAATAAAATAGTAAGAGTAGTATGGTAATGATAATAATGATAATGATAATATAATAAAAAGAAATAACGAGAGAGAGAAACAAAACCCAGGGAAAAGAGGGAAAAGGGGAAAAAAACCCCACAAGTTCTGCAACCGCTCACCACCCGCTGACCGACGCTGCCAGTCCCCGAGCCGCGATCGCTGCCTCTCCCAGCCAAGTCCCCCCAGTTAATATACTGGGCATGGCGTCACATGATATGGAATACCCTTTGGCCAATTCAGATCAGCTCTCTTGGCTGTGCCCCCTCCCCTCCCGGCTTCTTGTGCACCTGGCAGAGCATGGGAAGCTGGAAAAGTCCTTGACTAGTGTAAGCACTACCCAGCAACAACTAAACCATCAGTGTGTTATCACATTATTTTCATACTAAGTCTAAAACGCAGCACTATACCAGCTACAGTGAAGAAAATTAACTATCCCAGCTAAAACCATGACACTGTAGAACCACAGAACCTCCTTACATTTCCAACCTACACAAGAAGGTGCAAACTATTTTAAATATAGCTTGATCTAAGTTTAATAAGCTTATATGGAGCCTTTCTGGAAGCGTCTACCATAAAATGGCTAGCACAATAAATTGTTGTGTCATCTTTAATTTGCCTTTGGCTTTTATAGGCAAAAAGATTAATTTTTTTCAACAGTATTCTCAGTAGCTTTCCTTTGCCCACAGCCACCTACAAATTCTTAGCAACTTTCTAAGGCTACCGGTTACTTAAAAAGTAACAGGTTAAACATGCAGAATACGGATTACAGCATAAAATGTTATATGATATAATGAAAAAGGCATGCTATGCTCACAGGGCAATGTAAAGGAGGGAAAAGGAGGAGGAGAGATTTCCACTCTGCTGGAATTAATTGGGAGCTCCCTAGGATGGGGCCATGAGAAAGATAGAGGTGGTAAATAAATGAAATGCTCACTTCTTAAGCAGAGCAGATAGAGACTCTCACTTACTAAAGAAAAAAAAAAAACAACCCCTCTCTTTCAGAAACTGAAATAGCCAAAAAAGAGCTAAAAGATTTCATCCAAAGTTTAAAAGGGGACTTATGTAAAGGCGTACATAAAGACGCGCTATCTCAGCAAGCAAAGCTGGGCAATATCACTTCTATAGTGGCTGTCACCTGAGGATCCAGAACCACCCTAAAATCTTAACTAGTTAAGTCTTCCAGTGCACGTGTGGGATTCAAGAGGATCACCACGACTGTGCTCTGAAATACCGAGACGTGTACGACAGAAACGTTCCTGTTTTACGCAGCCTTTAGGACGTGGCGTAGTGAAGTACACATTCTTTAATGAAAAGAGCAAGGAGGCTGCAGAAAGGCTACTTGTGAAGAGTGAGGGTAGATTATAACAGGGGGAGAACACCTCTGTTTTTATGCAGAATCCCTAATGAATTCCAGTGATGAGACCTTATTTTGCAGCTAATCCAAAGAAGAATGTCTTGAAACCATCTGTTCCTGCCCTGCAAAACTGGTTGAAAAAAAGGTTTTCAAAAAACCGCACGTCCCCCTTCACTTAAGGTTTTCTGACCCGCACATCCCTTAAGTTTCCTAAAAGAGAGACCACCTCTAGGTCTAATTTAAGCCTACCATAAAGAACCCTCCCTTCCCTCCTCTCCATTAAAAAAAAAAGTTATCTTTCAGTGGATCCTTTACAGAATCCACAGACCCCTCAAGTTTTAGTTTACAGCCACAAGTTGAGACCAACCTTTGATCCAAAAACGTTGATCCAACATTTTTCTCGAGATTCTTTTAATTTCCTATCTGGCCTCAAAGAAATGTAATAGAATGGTATTAGGAAAACTGATTGTAAGAAAAGAGAAAGTTTGACTAAAAAAAAATAAAGCCCGTGAAATGAAGTTACAAAGGTCATTGATCATGACATTTCATACGAAATCAAAACTTTTCAGGAATGTTTGTAGAGTTTAGAAGGGACTTCACCAGGTGGCGATCCCAGGAGCTCTCACTAGTCTTTGCAAGTTCAAATCAGGAAACTTGTAACATAGCTGCTGGCAGACATAGGCATAGAAACCTGATGGTCTGACTTATACGCAAGCTATACCAGTAATAAACACTTAAACACTTTAAAATTCCCTTAATGTTTTGCATTTGCTTAAAATTAGGGGGATAAAAGATACTTAAACATATGCTACGACAGTGTAAATGGGAATCAATGGTGTAGAGTTGCCAAACGTTTCAAGGTGTGCGTGTCTACACGTGCGTATTTTTAAAGCACGCCAGGCATGGAGTGGGCAACAGCAGAGCCTTGGCCAGTCTTCAATGGCCTTTATGCTCATTAAATTCAACTTTGAAAATTGAATTTAAAGGGGGGAAAAATTTCAGCTGCTGAAAATACTGAGAATCAGAGGCATACAAATGTGATTTAGAGCCTTCACTCATTAGTAACCATCAATAGTCTATGTGAAGAAAAGTAGAATGACTGCATGTCAAGACCGAGTCTTGGATTTCTTGACATGTCTTATGTGTGTAAATGGAATACTTATTTATAGCTGCAATAACAGAAAAAGCTAGTTCTGGAAATAATTCACAAACAGAAAGGAATAAATTGTGAGTCAAATGTCATCAAATGTCACTCAACTAAACCCCCTAGCACTGCTGATTTTTGACAGAGCAGAAGCTATATTAGATTTATATTACTTTAAAGGAGAAACTTTTAAACTTAGATTAGTCAAAGCATTTGTGGAGTGAACAGAAGGAAGTTGCAGAGAGATGGAGATTTTTCTGACTGATAAATGAAACCCACTTGCAGTGCAGTGACACAGAAAACCCAGCTATTCTGGGATCTCGGAAGACAATGCCAACAGCAACCCCAGCTATACGCAGGTATCAACCACAAGCACAGTTTTGACGCTCAAATTCCCCAAGCGGCTATACACATGCTGACCAAGCCAATTAAACAAAACAAACACACATGACTCGGCAAAAAGCAAGAAAACCAGTCAAAACCAAGAGACTTGCACTGTCTGCTGCCATACTAAGTTTCGTACACAGCCCCCTCGCCCCAAAAAGTTCTATGGTTCTTTTAATCTGGTGAATCTCATTACTTTTAGCTTCAGATATGGAGTTAAAGTAATATTAAAATCACCTTAAATTCATAAACACCAGACAATTCCATTTAGGCAACATCCAGCCATTACAACACAGCATAAAAGAGAAAAGAGTGTGAATATAACACACATATATGAGTCTGGTATAGAATATTCTAGTAAAACAGAGACATTTTAGTGATAAAAGCAGGCAGCCTAACCAAAATATCTGTACATCAAAAGCAAAATAAGATAGAAATCAAATGTTTTAATGATTCCTATTGAAGTTATCTGCACTCATGCATTCCAACCATTTTCAAATAGAGAATCATTATTAATAAAAATGTTCAACATTCTCCGTTTCACAGTGGAACAGACGGATATCTTACCGAGCCTGCTATGCTGTTCTGTAAGTCCAGAGGGTAAGGGGTTGTTCTACAAGGCTTTAAGGACCAGAAGTATCAATGCATGAAAAGCCAAGATATAAGGTCGTAAAACCTACAAAGAGTTTAACCTGCAATTAACAGTCTATGGCAGGAACGATTTAAAGCTAAATGCTTACCTACATCAGCCACAGTAATAATGAACTTCCTGACAGAATTATAAGTCGCTACAACCCTTCACAATTGTCCTAAAAAGATCAGTATTCACCAAGACTTTCTTCCTTTAAGACTTCAAGTTGAGAATGACAAGATGTTCCCCAAACCAACAAGCCATCAAGAATCACGAAGGTGGGAAGAGACCTCCGGAGGTTATCCAGCCCAGCCCCTGGCTCAAAGCAGAGCCAGAGCGTAGGGGAAGGGCAAGCTCTCCAAAACGTTCTTCCTGTAAAGATGACAAGTTTCTTAACCTGGTTCAGACTCATCTAGGTCAGTGGACTACGTGATTACTTATGGGAAGTGAAAAAGGTAGAGAGTCAGTGGCATCAAGTTCAGAGTATCTCCGATGTTACGATCTGCAGCCATACCCTGCTCACCTTAGAGATCAGATCTGTTGACTTTGGCAGACTGTGTTTAACCAAAAGCCAAGATAAATATATCGGAGAACTTCTGAATCAAAAGGGGGGTGGGGAGGAAGGGAGGTGCATTTTATCTAAACTCACTTTATTGAGTTTCTGTGGCATGTATGCTCCCATTTACAGTTTCAGAGGAGGCAGTTAGAAGAAAACTAGCAATCAGCTGAAGGAAACACTAAAGGAAAACAAAAATTCAGTTGAAGCAAACCCTCTGAAACTTGTCTACAAATGCACAAATTAATTTATCCATGGAATTATAATAAAATAATATTCCCTTAAAATCAAGCTGTCCTGGTTTCAGCTGGGATAGAGTTAATCTTCCTCCTAGCAGCTGGTAGAGTGCTGTGTTTTGGATTTAGGATGAGAATAATGTTGATAACACACTGATGCTTTAGTTGTTGCTAAGTAGAGCTTACACTAGTCAAGGACTTTTCCAGCCTCCCATGCTCTGCCAGCGAGGAGGCTGCGGGGGGCACAAGAAGCTGGGAGGGGAGGGGGCACAACCGGGACAGCTGACCCCAGCTGGCCAAAGGGATATTCCATGTCATACGGCATCACGGCCAGTATGTAAACTGGGGGAGTTGGCCGGGACGGGCACAGCCACTCAGGAACTGGCTGGGCATCCGCTAATGGGTGGGGAGCAACTGCGCTGTGCATCACTTGCTTTGTATATTCTTTTATTATTATTATCATCATCTTCCCTTCCTTTTCTCTCCTATTAAATTGTCTTTATCTCAACCCAAGTTGATGACAGTAATGAGAGTTTTAGCTTTTTTCCGATTCTCTCCCCCATCCCACTGTGGGGAGCGAGCGAAGGCTGTGTGGTGTTTAGCTGCCTGCCGGGTTAAACCACAACACAAGCAACCAACCAGCTTTCCTTTGAACCGCTGTTACTTGTAGTTCTAAACAATTTAGTAACAAAAACAAAAACCAAAAAAACCCCACAAACCAACCCTCCAAACCTGTAAGGAGTTGAAGTACAAAGAGTAGAGAAGGATAGTTCGGTTTTAAAAAAGTAACAGTCGTTATTCAGCTTTTGATATCCTGATGGGGTTTTCTGAAATCTTTGGCTTTGTTGGGGTTTTTTTCTCCCCCCAATTCAGTCTATTCTTTCTATTTACTATAGTGTGAATTAGCAGAAAATTTCCTGGCAGGGAGCAAGAGATGATGTTTTCTAAAGACAAGCTGGTAAGCAATTGTGAACAACGAGAACAGAAAAGCTCATTAGTAAAATATGGTTTCCATAAGAAGGATTTTTTTTTTTTTTTTTTAAACAAACATGAATAAGTGCCAACACGCACACAATAACTAGGCAGGGCAACTGCCCTCTTGAACCAAATGGTGATCCTCAAATGACTGGGTGTTATGTATTTGCATATGTATTATCCTGGCAATTCAGGCAGTAAAAGTCCTAAGGCACCAATTAAGCCATCCCTAAACCCTTACTTGACAACTTCAAAAGGTATAAAGTGATTCATAGACCCAGAGCTGACTTTCTTTATGCAAAATACGATATTAATTATGGAGGAGATAGCATAACTTTCATTTCCTACTTCAGCATCTTATCTAGAAATATATTAGAATCTTTTGCATACCTGTATTTCTTTTTTCAAAAAAGCAGTTTTATTCTCCCCACTGCTTCTTGTCCCTGACAATTCCCAACACCATTTAACAAGATGGAAGTGAACAACGAACAGGAGCAGGCTTTGCAACAACTTCTCTAATTTCTTCCAATTCAGGTCCCACGTTTCCCTTTCAGGCAAAATGATTTTCTTTCTGCTCCCCCCCTCCAAAAACCCCAACAAAACCCAAACCACCCCAAAAAAGCAAACCGCCAAAAACCCCCACCTATGTTCTGTCTGACCCAAGAGCAAAGGGAAAAAAATTAATTCCAGGAATTCCTTCTTACTGACAACTTCCACGGGCTGCTTTCCAGACTAGAGGAATGATGTTCCACTTTGGGGGGTTCTGCAGGAAACACTCATTAATATAATGTTCTCCATGAGACATTTCTAAAAAATGTGATATACTGCCAATACGAGCTGACTAACTCTGCATTGCAGCTGCCCTCGCAGACTAAATGAAAGCATTTGCACTCAGCACCGTTCTTAATCAATTATAGTAATGAATTTTCTACTTTCGAGTATTCAGATTGAACTCTAGTACTGCTCAGTGGCCAACAGCTTCCTGGGTTCTGCGAAAGGCACGTTTCCCATTTATTGGAAGTTTACTGCCATTTGTGAAATAAAAAAAATGCATAGTTGCAAGAATGCTTCCATATTATCTCCATTGCTGAGTTTAGCAAAGCAAAATATTATGGATATTATCTCTCTTCATTGGGAGATATAATAGGGAAAGCAAGCAAATAGGCATTATTCCAGGGTTTTTTTCAGTGCTAAATACATGAAACAAAGTGGATTCAATAATAGAAGAAATGCATCAGATATTTAATATTGGAGGCAAGCACTTCTAAAGTATTTGCCCTTCACAGAGCAAATAACACTATGATTTTCATTTCTGGATTTTAAACATCTGCACGTCTTTGGATCCTTGGGCTTAAATCACCTCACCCATTCGACAGACCCCACAAAGCCTTACACTGAAAATCCACTTTACGCAAGTTAAGTGGTAAAGAGGATGGAAAACAGCAAAGATACTTTGAGAGGTCACAGATCCAAAATGAGTACCGTGTGTCTGGGTAGTACACGCTGCCCCTTACACACGGCCTTCGGGATGTGCTACCAGGTCCAGCAGCTGCATTTACAAGGTGCTCATTGGTAGATGATGGAAAGCAAGAGGAGACAGTCACCGTATTCTCCTGATCTTCATCTTTTCTATAAAGTTATTCTCATGCCTTAAAAAGAATAAGGAAAAAAAAGTTCTTTTAAGAAATGCATCAATGGGGAACACTTGCATCACAGAATAACCGGGTATCATTTCTGGGGAAGCTAGAAACTTGCCTACGCAGGAGTTCATCATTAGACATTGCTGATTAACAAAAGGTGGGGACACACTGCCTTGCTCCTGGATAATTTAACCTGTATCTCGTAAAAGGACTACAGCAAACAAGAATACCATGAGATTATTTGGGTAGAGCTGCTGTGCTTTAGCCTGACAGCCTACCTATATCAGCATTAATTTTCAAATGGAGATGAGTCCTAACAAAAAGTACGCCATAAGCAGTGAGGACACAGGACCAGTTTGTGTCACTGAGGTCTACCAGAATGCAGGACACACTGCATGTTCTCTGATATAACACCTGTGGCCTCATTTAGTTAAAGACTGATATACACAGCAGTGGTTCACAATTCCAGGCCAGCCTGTACCAATGATACGTATATCCTTATGGAATAAGCGTAACAGAAAACAATGACCAAAGAAAAACACCAGCATTTTTACCTGCTCTTTGTTTGGCTTCTTTACTTTCTGCATATGACTTTCACTCTTTATCTCAAATCTCACTATAATCTTCAAAAAAGGACTGAGTATTTGGTTTTTCAACTCCTTACTCAAGAGCTCACGAGTTCCCAACAGATTAGTTCACCCACTCCGTGATGTGACCTCAGCTGATCTGTGTGATGACCCCCAGCTGCGGATCAAACCCTAACAAAAACATGTGCAAACCCAAAATACTTGTATAGTCTATTCCCTTTAACAGAGATTTTTTTTTTTTTGTCTTTTTCATGTCTTTCAACTGCCCAGGCTGTTTATATTTTGATGTTCTAACTCCATAAAATGGCCTAGGCAGGCTGACGCATCTGCTGCTTTTCACAGATGATACTACCATAAAGTAAGTTTGAGACCAACCAAACAACAGGAATAAAAACCCAAACCACTGGGGTTTTTAAATTTTCCTCTGCACAAACCATTCTGAAGGGGAAAGGACAGGTGGGAGCGCTTTGCACAGCATATAAATGACATCCCAGAAGGAGCGTGGCGGGGAGAAGGCTGACAAGTTTGGGAAACATGAGAGCTGATAAGCACACATCCCCACACGCTCCACAGGAATTAAAAAGCTCATTAAACTGAAAGTTTACCTTCCAAAAGGATCCCAGGACACACCCGGAGAATACACTTTGGAGAAAGACCTCCGGGGCGTCACAGCAATGACGGAGTCCAAACAAGTGAATTTGAAATGACAACAAGGACCTGGCAATAAGACAGCTGGCCTTTTTGCAAGCAAGAATCACAGCACATGAGATAATAGCTACAAGCTGGAGATGTTGAGAAAGAGCTTCAAAATTCACCTCCAAGAATAATGCAATTTTGGTCACAGTTGCTAGAATTTTCTGCTTTCAGATTACTTAATTTTCTTTTCTGAAATCAAGCCAGTTTTCAAACTTCTAAGGATTTCCTGCACCATTAATCTTATTAACGTTAAAGTAAGCCATATGTCCCATTCTTGTTATTTCTTAAAACTATGTCTAGTCAGATCCATGCAGCATTTCAACAGTGATGACAATTAGGCTTTTATCTTTTTTTTTTTAAAAAAGCCTTTGTTTTGCCACTTTGGCTATCAATTCACAGGCCAGCTTTCAAATAAATCTTTTCAGCTGCAAGAAACAATTAAATAAGCACATACCTTCTCTGACATAAAGTCATTGGATCATTTTAAAAGTCCTTCCTAACAATCACATCATCACCACTAAGCTCCAGCATAATTTATTGCAAGCCAATATATATTTTTCTCTTATTTAATCAAAGCAATAACAGAAGTTTCCTAATTGCACAGCAACACCTGCATGTGAGCAATAACCATAAATACACTGGTTATTGCCCCAGCACTACCACGGTAAAACTCCAACCAACTTCAATGGAACAAAGCATTCATTCACAGTGTTTAAGATGTTCCCAGGTCATGAAAAAGAAGGCTTTTCCAACCACATCTCATGAAACCATTTATATATCACATGGTTCTTTGGGAGTATTTTCTTTTTTACATGGTTAAACAGAGAAGAAGGAACTGCGTATCAGGCTGGAAGTACTAGTTCATCAAAGAACAAAGCAAACCTGAAAGTGTATTTTATGATTGGTTTCCCACTGCTCTGTACCCCGCCTGCATTCAGCAAGGGGAAAAAAAATTATCACTATACATACAGAAATATCTATTGTGCCCCTTAAGAAAATAAAGCTATAGTGATTACCATTTAGATGTGCACAAATGACTTCCTAAGCATCAGTGTTAACTAGGCACAAAGAAAAGCCAAGTGTTTGCAAAATACCAGAAAAATATCTGACAACTGCATTAGAAGCCAAAACTGCAAATAAGCAGAAGGATATTCTGCTACTTAGGACTTTGGCTGTAGCTCAGGAGACAGACTATCATTTCTAACATGTACCCTGAGAATAAGAGAGTGGAGAAAAGTCAGCATTCAGTTCACCCCTCTCACCATAAAGTGCCTCTAGTTAAACCGTTCCCCGACATGAATCTTATCTTGAGCAAATCTTTAAATCCTTCACTCTAAAATGAGAATACATTCCTGCATTCTCGAGAGGTAAAATTCAGTAAAAATACTCTGAGGACCTCTCTGTGATGAATGCTACATTAACACTCACTTTAATGGTAACCAAATAGAAAGATGGACAGAAAGAAAAATCAGATGCAACGTAGTTTCTGGTACAAACTCGGAATCCTATGAAGAAATAAGGCTAGAAAGAGCCTCTGAAGGTCTTTGGCCCAACCCTTCTGACATTAGCATGGCTAACTTAGAAGCTACATTAGGTTGCTTAGGACTTTAGCCAGTTTAGTTCTGAAAATTCTTTCTGGCCCCATTTCAGGGCTTAATTGGTCTCACCGAGAAGAATTTTTCCCTCATGTCTACTCACAGTTGCTGGCATACAGTCATTTCCACTCTGAAAAATTATTTTCTCCCTGTAGTTAATAATGAACACAAGTGGCAATGTTCGTTTCTCATTATTCCCACAAAAGCAAAAAAAAAAAAAATCTAAGGAATGCAATATTTAAAAGAGACACCCAGAAGTACTTCGCTATGAAAAGTATATTTAAACTTAGTGTTCCAGCCAGCTGATAACCAAGCCAAACTGCCAAATTCCATCAAGTGATTTGAAAATACTTAGCTATGACCACAACGTGGAGTTCATGCTTGTTCTTCTGTTCATTACAGACTTTCAGATTTTATATTCCTTTGTGAACTGGTCACAAATTAAAACTGAACAGCTTGGGAGCAACTGTTTTCATCCTTCATTTAATGCGGGTGCATTGTGGGACTCTATTCTTCACAAATTCTTTGAATCCTAGCCAAAAAATGGGAAAGCCTAAGAGCCATAAGGATGTGCCGTTTGTAACAAGATTGTGGGATGTAGCCATGTGCAAGAGATTGTGTTTTTTTCTTTTTCAGAGTAGGGGGAACATACAATGGGATCCGTGAAACCAAAACCATGAGGAAATACTACGACAATTTGTATGGCCTAACACACACATACTTTCTTCAAATGACATGCGATATGTTTTGTATTAAATCAGTGAAAAACACTGCATTCTAACTTGGCATTCACTTATTTGTCACCTTATTTAATATTCCATTTATCCCACCTCCACTCACATACATATCCTCTACCTAACACAGTTCATTTTGCCACAGCATTCCCATTCCAGAACAGCACCCGTCACCCTGGTTACAGTGGCACCGTTCAAAGGGCAGAAATTAAAAAAACCCTAACAATAAATGCTAAGACTGGGACAAATTAACACAAATGAACTGTGCAATGTGACCTTTAAACCCCTATATAACAATGTTAGCTTTCTTCTTGCATAAATCTATTCAAATATCAAATATCTACACTTCTCCCTCCTTTAACAGCAGCTTCTTAACACAGTACTGGCAACATTAAAAATGACCTTGCCCAATCACCAGGAAATTTAAGCAATCTAAAATAATGTATTACAACTACTAAATATTCCTTCTTTTGTGCTCTCCGACCCTCTCCCCAAACTTACAGCTGTTTTTCTGCATCTCCTTGATTTCTTGAAGACAACAGCAAACACATTAAAAGCTGCTACAAATCACCAGACGTGTACTTTCTGCAGAGAGATAACACAGACTAATTAGTAACTTGGTGTCTGCATTACTGCTACAGGAGGCTAAATTGTCCTGACCTTTACCACAGGTGCCTGGCTTTTGGACAGGCTGTTATTTGCCCCAGCTGAGAACCTGTATCACTGCAAACCCTAAATCTACAGCGAGCAACAATATCCCTACCTTTCCCTCTGAGCTCCGCAGCTGACGAGTTTCTTCCTTAGCTGAAAACAGAGGAGACATGAAGACCAGAAAGATGCTCAAGCACTCCATAAACTGCTCCTGCTCCCGATTATCCTGCCCAAATACACAAGCTAGAAGCCAGGAACAGTGTTACTCGAGTGAAGCGTTACTCTGCTCCTTTAGGGCAGAGGCTGCTGGCCTTGATTTCTTAATTTGAAACACCTGGAAATAGCATGCCCTGTAAAAATCAGGCACTTACAGGGCTCCTTCTGGAGTCAAGAGATGTTAAACAAACAAATATTTTCTACAAAAATAGCTTTGTGCTCTGAAATAGCTAAATTTTTTAATTTTTTAAATCTTAATCTTCTTTGGATGTTATTTGCTACAAAACTCTGAAATCGGCATTTTGCCCTGTTTAAATGAGAGGATTGCGTGCTGCTCATATCCTTAATTTGGAATTTTAACCTGCACCTGGGCCTCAATTTTTCTGGTAAGTGAAGAGGCCAGTGTAGAAGCAAACTCTTCTGGTTAAATGTGATAGTAAAAGTTTATTTTCACTTAAATGCTGCAAAACTATACTTAAAATTACCTTAGTAAGGACTACAGCAATCACTTTTTCAGAAATGCAACTGAAATCTAGTTTTCTTTGTGCCTTTTAAAGGCTTCTGGGCACAGCATGTCTCTGTCAGGATAAAATACCCTCCAAGAACTGGACTGAAATCAGTGGATTCCTGAAGCCACTGCTGGTAAAAGTCGAAGCAGATGATACTACAAACCATACTGAAGCTGTGACGGAATTTCCCTTGATCTCCAGCGATTCCTTAGCGGACACAGGAGTTTAACAGGCCGTCTCCCCAGGATACACAGATAGACGCACATACATTATCCATAATGGTACCTAACGGGACTCAGGTGTATTTGTGATCTTTTGTTCAGCAGAGCTACGTGTGCAATGTAAAGCTACGTCTCCATTGCTACGCCTCGTAATGTAATGCCTGGAAAGAAGGGTGGTTCTCATCCAGAAGCGGGAATTAAACCCGCACTGCTGATTCGCAGCATGCTTGTTCGGTCTAGCACATCCATGAGAAACCGATGGGAAGGTGCATCTTTCTCAGCTAGCTCAGGTAGAGATGAACAGTTTCTCCCTACCTCCGTTTTCTGAAGTGGCAGAGCTCTCTCACGTCATTAAAAGGGTTCTGACTTATGCTGCCCGGGGAAAAGGGAATCTCCATCCCAAGAAAAATTGTATGACCCTGGAAACAGTTACATCAAGTAGGAACGTCAAAATCCCAGTCCGTTCCCCCCCGGCCCGCCCTAGGGCTCAAGCGCTCTCCTGCCTATGCTTGCTGACCGCGGTGTCTGTGGTCGGCTGCGCGTCCCTCCTCCTCGCTGCACTCGGGACACCTCCCAGCCTATATCATAAGGGAAAGAGCAGCAGAATCTGCCCTCGGTGCAATTTCAGCTCGAGTTCCTCAGTGCCAGCAACTGGTCTTGCCGTCTTAAGAAGCGAAAGGATTTTTATCTTTTTCACCACAAACATTTTCCGGCTGCAAATATTTTAATATTTTTTAATTAAAAGTGCCATTTCTGGAGAAGAGTTAAAACAGTCACACAGCGGTAAGAAAGCACCATACAAACCAACACTGAATAGAGAAGAAGCTTTTAAAAATAAATCTTCTATAGACTGTCCAGTGCAATGTAAAAAAATTCATCGTTACACACATATATTATAAAATGACATTTATCTTTCCTCAGCTGCACAAATTGATTTACTTGCCATTAGTCACGAATTCTCTCCAGGTTCTAAGGGCAACACAAAGGGATCATTTTGCCCATGAATACACGTGAGTTTGGCACCCACTGATTTTACCCAGTGCCTGCTGTCTCTGGATATAAACACCTGCCCCGATACCGAGTGAGAATACAGTATTTAACATGCTATTTTTGGAAGCTGGATGTACACTGAAGTATTAGCAAACACATTTCTGCATATAAAGTTATGGATGTGCATTTACAGAAACGTAATTTCCAAAGCTGCATGGCTAATCTAGGCATTAACAAGTCATACGTACGTAAGTTACAACATCTGTGAACCAAAATTGAGATGCATGAAATACATACATGATGGAGCGCCTGAGGATTATTTTTCTCAAATCAAACAATACTCTTGTAAGTTCCTCAGTCAGTACTTCAGACAGATATCCGAAGGGAAAATACGGCTGATACCTGAATCTATTTAATAAAATATAAACATTCTACCATAAATGAACGTTGAGATTGCTTACGCAGTCAATCAGTAGTCATGCCAAAAATATGCACTCTGGTGAATTTTAGCACTATTTTCTCTAATAATCAGCGCACGTTGCTTTTCCTACAAAGTCAGCTTTTAACATCAGCCTAAAATAAAATGCAAGCAGAAGCATACAGGTTTTTACATAGGTAAAAAGCAGCAAAGGGTAAAATTGATATTCTCTCTTAAATTCCGTATTTCTTCAGCCAAGTGCCAATCTGTGCAGCATTAACATTGCAGTAACAGCTTTTGCATATTCATTTTTCTAGACACAATAGTCCTAAACTTTGCAATAACAAAGGCGTTGATGTATCAAGATGACTAGAACTCATCCTTAATATCCTCCACTATTGGAATTCTATTACACTAAAAAATAAACCTTTGGCAACACCAAATCCTTTCATATACCCAGGTTGCTGACTTTACTGTTAATTTTTAAAAGATGACAATTAAAATCAAGCATACTATTTTGGCACTCTGGTGGAATTATTCACATTTTTCTATTCCAAACAATTCTTTACCAAATGCATTAAGTAAAAGTATTTAAATTATGAGCAGATTTCTCAACTTTTCAGTGTGGCAAACAGGAAAAAAAAATTCAGTTCATCCAAGAAAAACAAACACACAGAGACCTCCCCTCCCAAAAGGTCTTCTGGCAGTTGCAGACAACCTGCACCCGTTTCCTCTGCGCCTGAGCCCTCCCTCTGGGCAGCTCTCCAGGGTCTCCCTGGCACTCCCAAATGCTCTGGAATGGCATTTGCAGTGTAAACAGATGTCAGCACTTAGATTATTGTAAATTATTTACCATAAATTCATAGAAGACTATAGGGCACTTTGAGGCCTTGTTAAGATTGCAATAATTATTCCCAGAAACTGAATTATGGGAGCACCTAGTGCTTAGAGGCAAAACCACGAAGAATATCATGACCTGAAACGTGGAAGACAACTTGCTTTCACTTTACTACGGAATTCCCCCTTGAGCACAGAGCAAACCTGGAATGATTTTCCCACCAAAAAAAAAAGCTCAAGTACCCTGTAGATCATGCAGCAAAAAAATGATGTTTAATTTCAAGAAACATCGAATGTGCTTGTGACTATGTCTGACACCAAGACTGACACTACAGATATGTTACCTACGGATGACCACTGAACAAAGGCAAAATTTCCTCAAAACATCCTCAGCATCTTGGCCTGTTGGGTGGAACAACAACGGTGATCAGAACCCAGAGCTTGGAAAACCTTGACTCAGACAGCAAGAACTATTTTGCATTGGCAAGGAGAAAGTGTTGCCATCCAATTTTTTATAACTATGCAATTGCCTGTCAACAAATCACAGACTGACTTTTAGACATATTTATATAGTCTAAAAATATTGTGTAGGCAATTTTAGAATGTAAACAAAACCAAAAACATTTCAAAATCTGTTTTTCAACTGCTGGGGAATTGGAAGAAACACAACTGGGCAAAAGGAGCAGCCGAAATTCGTTAGGAATTCGGATCGCACAGAACTGTACCGAGAAGTTGTATAACATCAGTACCCACTGGTCTCTAGGATCAGGATGTTTGCAGTGCAAAGAACATATGCATTAACGAAGTAACCAATGCAGACACTGTAAGTCTGACCTATTACAGGCTGTGTTTAGGCCAGTCTATAACAGCTCGATCTCTCTCAGCCCTGGAGAGCACTGTTCTGTGCAAGGTGTGAGAATTCACCCAAGCGACTTATTCACGCTGGTCTGCATCGCAAGGTTTACAAAGGAAAACAAAGAGGGTTTTAGTACATCTAACTGTAATCTAAACTCTATTATTTGTCAAATTTGCAGCTGTTCATCAGTCATCTAAATGATAAGGAGTCAAATAGTCAAACTATGCAAATAAATCACACTGAACTCCCCATTATTATAACGAAAAACAGAATCTTGGCCCAAACTTTTCAAACGGGGGTGGCAAAGCTATGTAACAATGATGTCCTGAGGTCTGGAATATCCAACAGTGCTGACTTACAAGTTGAAGATCCATCGAAGACAGTAACATCTGGGAGAAACTTATACAAATCAAGAGAGAACACAGTAGACTTCTCTCCTTATTCATACCAAGTTACAATTTTTATGATAACGTAGCCGCTTGACTGTAGCCGCAGCTTCAAAGTCACGGTATTACCACCACTTTGAACAATATCACAAAGACAAAGATTCAGCTGAGGTGAGACTCTGTTGCAACTAAATAATCCCTCTGAGGCGGGGGAAAAGGAATTCTGATTTAGGTGCTGAAACAGTTCATAATTTTTAGACCGAAGTTCTACACAATTTCACACTGTTTTAAAATCTGAGTGTGAGAAAACATTCTACAGAAAAGGAAGATATAAAGTATTATTTTGTATTATTTCCCATAGAAATGACAGCTCTGATCAAAACAGAAAAAAAATTGTCTTATATATGTTCTCTATGAAAACCATGCATGTTCTCTATGAAAACCATACCTGAAGACAAGCTTAAATATACCTGTTGATCAACACAAGAAACTCCGTGTTATTTATGCACAATGAAAAACAGTTCAAAAACAGTTTCCCTTGAGATACCTGTTTGCACATCGTCTATCGAAAGTTCCTTTATATCTCGCCTGGGAAAGTGATTGTCTACAGACACTTTTCCCTGTTCAAAAAACATGCCAAGCATATGTGTATTTTCATCATAAAATAGTGAATTATAATAACTTGAGTTCACCCCACTGCCTAGCCAACCAGTGGATTGTTGTGGGTTTGTTTTAAATACTGCAGGCCATATGAAGTATCTTCACTAAGATATCCAAGGACTTCATGATGTCCACTTGTCTTTCCACTGTCCCCTTTCATTTCCTGTAACTAAGGAGTATCAGTGATTTCTCTGTGCACATACTGAAACAATCTTCTTACAGTTTTTTACGGCCCACAGAAAGGCGGACCCTCGCAAGATGTAACGGGAGGATGCTGCATCACGACAACGCGATCATCACGACCAATACAAGCACTGCGATGTTGACTTTCCGCCTGCTGCCATCCGACGTTCTCCGGGCATGCAATACAGCAAATACTGCATTTGTGTGATTGGTTGGGATTTCTACATTGCAAATCATGCCTTCACAGCAAGAAACACATTCCTGTTGAGAAAAAGGGAGATCACTGGACATGGGGTAATTTAGCAGTGGCCTTTAGAGATATATGTTCTTTCAACTGGTTGCAAAGGTTACAGCTAAACAGACTAATCGCTTCCACCTGGCAGCCTGACCCAAGGCAGCAGATGGAGTTTATATCCTACAACTCCTCTTCCAAATCGTGCACCACAGCTTTCCTAGAGTAACTCATCACCTAGCGCTGTCACTGCGCTTTGAAACTGCGATGGGATGTAATACAGCCATGTTACCAGCACTGACAAGTTCACTAACATCGTAGAAAATAGAGAAAACTTTCCACCACTTTCCCCTTCTAACACGAGCTAAAAACGTGCATTTGAATGTTTCAAGTTTCAGTTTTTATAGCTAAAAAATGCTGACTGTAAAAACTCTACTCCCATTTGTTTTTCCCCTCACGCCTTTGTATTCAGTGTAGCTTTGCATGTTGAACTTCAGACTTTCTTTTTTTCAGTTTTCTAGTCCCCCTGACACAGCTGATTTTCAGGAGGGAATCTGGATATATAATTTCAGATAATAATATCTGAAAATAATTTCCCTTACTTGACACTCCTTACTGGAAAAGCCAAGTGAATGCCAATTCTTATCTAATCCAAAGGCAGGAGAACTCTTATAAGATAAAACGCGCAGAAGGCAGGCTGCGTAGTTATTTCATGCCCTCAGTCCACCAAAACCTGTTGAAATCAATGGAAGTCGATTGAGATAACATCAGATTCTTTGATATTTAACGTGGATGTTGTCTCCTTTGTCTTTGGTGTCTGAAATCTTTCATGTTAAAAATAACACACGTAAGCCTCTCAACTACTGAGGAATTGGTGGAAAACCCTTTACTGCAGTGAATAATACATTGGTGGGATGTGCTTGATTATTAAGAATAAACTTTTACCTAGCATCTCAGGGATGGGAGAAGGCAGCAGTTCCAGCTTTTCATCATGGAACAAAAACTCAGTTGTATCTTGCTTAGGAGTGTGGCCTTCGTGGACAAATACAGTCCTGCTTTGTGTACTGTGCAGCGTCACCCAAGCTATGTTAAGCAAAGACATGCTTGGAGCACCTAATGCCCCGTCTGGCTTGCCCAAGGGCTGACAGTGACACCGCTGCGGCACAGCAAGCACCGGTGCAGGTTGCACAGCCTACGTGGGCACCCTACTCGGAAATCAAGGCCCGTGCACACACCAGCAATGCCCCAGAAAGCTCAGGTGTTTCTTTAGAAGTTGTTATTACATCCTGTTAAGCAGCAGCACAAATAGGAAAGTAGGAAGAAGGGAGTAGTCATGCTTCTGTTGCAGAAATTTGATTTCTATCGTTAAATGCTGGAGAGTATATCTTGGCACATCCTCTTCAGCTCAGCAGGAAAAACAAGTACTGAAATGCAAACCTCAAAACCAATCTGCTTCTCTTATACCAAGAGTAGTGCTTACTGTGTGGCCACTTTCTCGGTGATGGTGGCAGCCTACAAAATGGCATTCTTCTCCAGTAGCGCATTTTTTGGTGACTGAAGTGCTCTTCCCATGGTCTGTGAATAGGTGAACTGTCAAACAGTACTGAGTACCTACAAAATAATTTTTAAAATGTTTATCTGCGTAAAGTATGCGTTCTCTTACAGGGTTTAAAAACTTCACACAATTTAGCAAAATATTCCCATAAAAATGACTTATTTTGTCTATACAAAGCCATTTTTCAACTTGATCGAAATACCATTCAGCAAGAAATTAGTGATGAAATATTAAGCTTAACTGACCCTTCAAACCTCCAGAAAGGCTGCTATCATTTAAACTACGTATTAGCGCTATAATCTACACATTTATCTTCCATTCTCTACTCCTTTTTGCAGCACATTCTTGCTTTCTTTGTTTCAGACATATTTCCTCATTCCTCTAGTTCATTTCTTCCCCTCTCCCATTGTTACTGTGAATATCACTGCAAAGAAAAATGAGGAAACACATTGAGGAAACATATTTCCATTCTTTTCTATGTATCTATCATTCTCTCATTCCAGCATGATCCCTAGTCATTCAGGTCTTGCCACTCACGAGCAAGCCTATTGCCTAGAGAGACCATTATATTTTGGGATGGTATCCAAAAGGAAGGGGATAAGGCTACAAAGGTAATTCTTAAGTTTTTTTAAACAACATCTTTAAAATTAATTCCTAGGAAGCACATAGCTATACACACACACACACACACACACACACACGTATAATTAACTAATATATTATCATCAATATATTAATAATGCATTAATTACTATATATAACGTATTGTTATATGTTATAGACAATGTTTTATACATATACATAGATATAAATAATTTTTTACTGTTGCTTTGCACTCTGAAATGGTCAAAATATTCACTTCAGCAGAAACTGCATGACTCAGTATTACTAATAACATAACTGAGGGCACCACAGTGTTGGCATGTTAATCCTATTCAGTTAGACTTCTACAAGATGGCTGAGTCAGGGAGAAGCAAATTTAACTGTGAGAAAGAATCTCCTTAGTACAGACGCACTTACTTTCAGGACACCATCTATCTTCAGCCCATCTGTTGCAGTTGTAGTTGTCCACTGCATTATCACAGGTAAAGCACTTAAAACTGTTTGGAAATGGCGTGGCTTTAAAAATATTAAAATATAGTAAGTTTGCAGATATTAAGAAAAGAAATATTCAAAATAATACTGTAAGTGCTTGTACGCACCTATACTTACAAAAACATATTACATACGTTTACATATTTTCAATGCTCCATCACTGTTAGACAAATAAAACCTATGACACAAGTTTTGTAGAAAGCTTTTACGTTTTTAACTGGTTTTGCTATGCCTGAACTTTAAAACATCTCCTCCTCTTTTCATTCTCTCACAATCCAAAATATCATTTTAGGTAGTGGTGGGAAAAACAAGAAAGAGAGAACACCTCATATACAAGCACATGATAGTACACCCGCAGGTATGTTTGTACAGATACACAAACACAATCTGCATTCAAATGGCTTTTGATTCCTTTGATGAAAAAAATGCATCTTCAAAACCAGCTTCAGATCTTGATCTCCAACACTGAAGGAGTCTGAACCCTTTGACACAGGGATCAAGAGGACTATTTTAAAAACTTATTTACATTATATAAATATATAAATTATTTTAAGATGCACAGTTCCCTAGATGCACATATATTCCTATTACATCTAGCTGTCTTGACTGTTTTAATGATACATATCATGAAAATCTTCTCCCCTTAAATGAAGGGATAGAACACTTCTGATGCTAGATAAGAGGCAAAAAAATGATGCTATTAGTGACAACTGGCTTCACAAGTCTCACAAGGTTTTAATTACCTTCAGTTTGAATTAATTGCATACAGCACACCTATTCTTTCCCTTACAAAAACCCCAACAAGATAGAAGACAAAAACATCTGTTCTGTATTATTTATGAGAAATCCACTGCATAACTTGCTCTGCAGGAAGACATTTCAGAGACAGAAAAATATAATAAAAGCACTTGAAATGTGAAAAGTACTGCACTTTTTAATTTAGCAATGCATGCAAAATTGTTTTCATTCAGTCAGCTTATAATCTTAGAAATAAACTGAACTGCTGTGGGTTAAAAAGCAAAAGTTTTATTTTAAACTTTTTATCCTTCATCTTTGAAGAAGACAAATACCTAAAAACCAAAGGATTGAAAGAATATGGCAATTAACGAAAATGTTGAGCTACAATTGCATACACAAAAAAAAGCATAACTGCCTACTTACGGTCTAGCGGAGGTCTCACATTGTAAAAGTTGATGTTCTCAGCTGAAACCAAATTTCCTGAAAGGATGAGGAATGGAAGAAAGGCTCCGGCCAGCATGTGACAGAATAACAACATGCTGAGTATTATCGTACATGAAAAGCAAAACTCTTAGGCCTAGGAAAGAAAGGGAATATATTATTTAGGGGGAATCATAAAGAACTGAGCATGTAGAACAATAAATTTCCTATTAACTACTTCTGAAACCTTGAAAATCCAGTCCGTAGATCTATACTGTGAAGATGGCTAATGCGAGCAAGCGTGCAACGATGAACAATGCAAAGCTGGGCAGTTGCTGCCTTCTGCTGGCCAGGATCCTGTACAAAGTACTTAAATTTCCACAAACTTTTAAAAGTTAACATTATTTCTTTAATCTATTTGTCCTTCTAAGCAATGTCAATCTTACAGATTCCTTGTAAGCGTTCCTAAAAATCAACACCAAATTTGAGCTCCTTTATATCCTACTTGAAACAGACAGGATTACCATACCAATAAAGAAAGCAAAATGCAGACAAATGTCATTTTTGATTTGAAAGACCAATTCCTTATCTGATAGAGATCAATGTAGGTCTGTTGACTTCAGATAAGCTACACCACCTGAATTGTCAGCGTGCTTATTAGTGGCACCGCATTAAAGGTCAGGAGTGTAAATTATATTTATTTCTTTTTAAAGTGCATACTAAGGAAATGCTAAGGAAGATGCCTGGTGATGTTACAGAAGTTTTGGAGAATTGCAAAGCAGAACATTCAGAGAGATGAGACACGTTTTAGGCGTTGCGCATTTATTTGGGGCTCCCGAGGTACATTGGTAAGGCTTTGTAGAGAAGAAGAACTAATCAATGTATATCTTGGCCAGTTTGACATTTAGAGGTAAGACACATACATACACACAGGTATGTATGGCAAATTGCAGTGATACTGGGAACCTAGGTCAGATATTAAAAAGTAGAATCAGATTAAATGGCACTCTGCCCATGCAAATTCCCAGCAGGATAAACAAGCTTGAGTGGAGGCTCCTGCCAAACCAGAGATGTTGCTCTGAGCTGCCAAGTCCATTCATTCAGAAATCTCTCCGCACACCCCTGCACAGGCCTACGTAGATGTACGCTACGCCTGCGAAAGAAGCTCTGAATGAATCCAAGCACTGAACTGAAAATGCTGCTCAAGACCATGGCAGAAAAGTCGCTTTTCTTGCTTTTTTTTCCCAATTGGCACAGACAGGAATTACCTGAAAGACGGTTTTGTCAACAGACCGATCAACAGGAAGTTCAACCTATCGCATTGGGAGTTTAGCTATCCTGCTTAGGGTTTGTTTTTTAAATCATGGCTTTATGAACACGTTTCAGCAGATACTGAGAGAGCCACAGCATACCTCTATTCGCAGTGCACCTCCAAGAGTATTTTCTGTGGATGGGCCAGATTTCCTCTGACTACAGCCCAGGATCTAAAGAAGGATGAAGAAGAATCTGTGGAAAACAAACAGCAACTGATCATCATAATTCTGTCCTGAAGGAACTAATTAGCTGAAACACTGTACGCCCTTATTTATATTGAAAATGAAGACAGAAACCTAGAAGTGTGGTGGATTTTATAACAAAATATCCAAAGAAGCACCTGAACTATACAGTATGGCTCTGCCTTATTGAGTGCTATCCTACTGCAGATATACAGATTCTCTCCTCCCTGTGGTACCCCAATGTCATAAAAGACAAACAAAAGACAAAAAGCGAAGCAAGGTGACTACTCAGTCCTTGCATGAGGATGAGTTTACTTCTCTTGCAAGGGAAAATCATTATTCAGGTAATGACCTGGGCGGGACCAGACTATACCTGATGAATACATATTTCACACTCCAGAGATATCCAAACTTTCAACACATGCTATGACCAAAATAGAAGCACTAATCAGCAGCAAGGTAACCTAAAAGAGCAAAGACAATCATCAGCCTTCAGATTACACGTTATCAGCAAACTGTGAAGTAAACAGGTCCCCCCCAGTTCATTCCTAACTGAAACAGAAACACAAAAATGTTGGTCAAATCCCTAACACCACTGCAAAATCAAAAATAAACCTAAAACATAGTTACAGTTCTCTCCAATTAAGCACACGGTATTTGCACAGTGATATTCTGCAGCATTAGAGGCACGGTATTTGTAACCCGTTTAGGACTGTTTATCACTTGACTTGTCTCACTAACACACGCTCAAGGTGCACATTGCAAATGTACGCCTAGTTTGGAGCGGGGGCGGGGGGAGTTAATTTGTTGAGAGACAAACCTGCGCCTCATGGCTGGATGCTTTTCTGCTGACAAGTCAGCCCACATCCTGTTCTGTCCCTGAGCTGTTGCCTCCAAAGTCTATTTCCTGACCCTTTAATATTTTCCAAGACAGATCAGCAGAACGTGGCATTATCCAGCATAGAAGAAAGGCAAAAGAGGAGACGGTGCTGCTACTACAATTCATGAATAATCCAACATACTATTCAACTTAATTTCTCCTTTCTCTAGCATTCTTGGCTCTACCAGAGATGTTGGAGACAACATCTCTCCCTCCGGTTCCTTTTTACACAGTTCATTTTAGGCTAGTGCTAAAAACTTTGTCCTTTGCCACCTATAGCTAAGATTCTTCAAATAAATTTTTGGT
Organism: Sula dactylatra; assembly: GCA_013389905.1. Taxonomy (NCBI): domain Eukaryota; kingdom Metazoa; phylum Chordata; class Aves; order Suliformes; family Sulidae; genus Sula; species Sula dactylatra. Next base: position 154,879 of record WEKW01007587.1, on the reverse strand, counting down.
CACAAAATAACCTTTTCTGCCAGTGTCAAGCGGTGACAAGATTTCTACTCCAGCTGACAAATTTCTTATTTTCTTCATAGACAATAATTCCCTGTATTATCCCATCCCACTCTCTGCTTTAAAGTATTTCGGATCAGGTTTCAATAAGCTAACCAAGAGAAGGAAGCACCATAGTGCACCAAACCCCTTCATTAATACCGTAACCTTTATTCTGAATGAGTTGAAGAGTTAAAGTATACTTTCCATAAAAGTAAAATCATACTTTCCATGAAAATAGCCAATCTGAGAAAAAAATGAACAGCTAAAGATGCACAAAGGCTAAGGTAAGAGATCTTCGTTTCCCACACAGAGGAGAGTTCTTACACGGCGATTTAAAACCAAAAATACCCCCAAAGCACAGAATATGAAACACAATTATGAACACATGAATTAGCCAGCTCTTCAGTAACGTCCCCTTTTTCTGATGCAGAAGACACATCCCTCCTGACGCTCTGTTTACAGGTTGTCCTTTCCTATTCTTTCCCATAGGTATCTCCTGTCATCCATTACTGGAGTCCAAACACAGAACGACGAGATCTTTGGTCTGACTCAGTACTCACCTCATTCTTACGTTCACCCCATTTATCCCACTACTCTGCAGAAAGAGGCTAAAGCTACTTTAACAGCAAGGTGGAATTTTACTCATCCTAAATACCTTGCTTCTGTGTCCCAGGACCGTCAGGGATCCAGTATCGGGCCCTTAATGCACACAGGCTACCTGAGTGGCTTTGGTAAGAGTATGAGAAGAATCTGTTCTTCGCCTCTAGTGCCAACATCCTTCTTCAGGGATCTCCTGCAAAATAGCTCTATTTATGCCCTATGAATATCACAAGCAAGTTCCTTTTAAACTGGCAAGCCAGTTTTAATCAAGTAGCAAATTTCAGTGTATTCTAGGCAGCTCAATAGCATTTAATTCTTTCAATTTGACTCTGTAGGAAGATAGGGTATTGAATCATTTCAAAGCGTAACAGTTGCAGAATTTATCTCCTTAACATGGATTTTCTGCAGTTTTTGCTAGGTTGAGGAAAATTTGCCTTTATGGGGAGACTGTTCTGTAACTTGATCCGATGCACCTGGATAGCAAATAAAAGGCACAATTATTACACTTGTGCCAGCTTTCTACAAATTCAAGCTCTCTCCTGCTCCCCTCCCCCAAGTTCCTATTGCTTTCCCCAGAGAAGTGCACGACAAATGGGAAATTTTAGAGAATATAAATACAGAAAAGCTGCTCTTTAGTTGGTGTAAAGCACAGTAAATTGACCTCACAGTTTGCTGTAGTCAGAGGTGTCCTTGTTTGCTAACCAGGCCAATAAATAATGGATGTCGTTTGAGATAGTCTTAGTTACACAGCTGCACCAAAAGTCATTCTCAAATAAAACAGGAAAATAATGGCAAAAAAATGGCTTTCATAGCTTATCCAAAAATCTTTAAAATGCTTATTTTCTTCATAATCTCTTATCTCTGTTGCGCTTTCATGTAATATTATCTAGTAGCATGAGTAAACATTTCATTATGCCCAATTAGGAACCCTTATTAATGAAGGAAAAAACTGTCACAATACAGAAGATTAACTTATATAAACAAGAGGAAACATGGAGACATAGCTTTCCTGGGGTGAGGGAAGAAGACCCAAGAGGGAGGGCTGTTAACATACGCTCTGTTACGTTCTGTAAGAACGCATGTTCTGTAAAGAACTTGTAACTAAAGCACATTTCAAGAAAACAATGAAGAATACAATGGCTGAAATAATTAATATATTCCAGAAGGTTTTACAATTTATCTTGCAGCGTGTAATAGAAAAGTAGGAAGCGATGTGCTTGATTTCTGATTTTAATAAAATTCAAGTCTGTCAACATTGTTTTTCCTGGCAGACTCCGTGGAGGATTAGCAGATCTAACATCAGATATGGAATGCAAATGAAACTTCCTCCTGTCATTTAGTAAGCAATTTTCAGGTGCTATTAGATAATTGCAAATGCTTATGTTAAGCTTGTTAAATACCACTTCAGGACATAAGAGTTAGAAATACATAGGCAGAAAGGTATGTATGTTAAGGGCTAAAAAGTTAAAACCAACACCTGACATCATCAGGTGCTCCCTGCAACAAATCAGAAAGGCCCAAACTGACACTTCCAACTTATCCAGAAGGACAAAAATAGCTCTCTGGCTTCTCCATTTCTTAGACAAATATTGCCATTCTCATGTTTTCCTCTGGATACCATTTAATTTGATCTGTAAGCCACAACTTACCCCGCTTCAAAACTCAGGGAGTGCATAAGTGGATGGAATGAATAAG
>WEKW01007587.1:106801-149992 GCA_013389905.1 Sula dactylatra | reverse complement strand
ATCAGGTTTTGGTTACTATGCAATCCCTGAAATCATAAACAGTATAATCTCCTTGAATGCACCAGGAATGACTGCAAAAGCTTCTGGACAGATGCCAGCAGTTCCCGGTTCTGCTATACTACGGCCAGGGGACTGCAACAAATTCCTGCTATTGAATGCATTAAGTTTAAAAATTGGTTGTGAAGAACAAACCGTCTGTCTTCAAACTGACCTCGCTGAGAAGAAGCTTTTGTTCAGAAGCACCTGAACTCATTTCAAGAGCTAGGAAGTCCCATTTCTAAGAGACACATGTATCTGAATTAAACTCCTGATTGAAAATGTAACTTTAAAATCTTTACAGGTTATATTTTAATGGCCTACATGATGTTTACATTTATTAAAAGGACTTATTTGCATTGCAAATGTGCTGGAGGCAGGGAAAGAGTGACACTCTGATGACTGTCAAGTCCATACAGAATCTGCTACAGGTGTAACTATCCAATTGACATAAAAACTACCTTCCTTGAAATTGCGTTGCCTACAGAGCTGCACTGCAGCTCGGTGTCATACATCACATATAACACTACTAGCAGTATAACACAACTAGTTTTGAGCAGAAAATTAATCATAGTGTCACAGATCACACTTCTGAAAAATGTTTTGTGCACAAAATCCCCCTCTTCCACATTACTCTTCCACATTTCTAAGGCACATACTTTCAGTCACTGAAAACTGAGCAAGCATTTGAATAATTCCCATTATTCTGCCTTGCCCTACACAAGCAGACATAACATCTCGAGCAAACAGTCTTGCAGATGTAGTTCTCAGTAGTTGAACTCAAATTGGGTATTTCTCCCCAGTTTTCCCTTTGAAATCTCAGGCTACTCCACTCTGAAGCAATGGATACCTCAAATATGGCTTCCTAAATTACAGATGAAGATCTTCCTGCTTGAGATACAACCACTAGTGGAGAAGATATGATGCAAATCCCGTTTCCAAGCCAAGGTTCTCTGTTTGCAGTACTCTGGTTTCTACAACCCCTTCTAGCTGAACTTTTCACTCTTATTATTTGCCATCAAAGGGTGAGCTGAGAAGTTAGCACTGATGAGAGCGCTTTTGATGAAGTCTTTTAGGAAAATCTTAATATACATGACAGACTATATTGACATGCATATTTTACAGCATTGTCTTCTTAAGGAAAGATTTACTTGGAAGATATGTCCAGAGGTACGTGAACTCTGCAAAAGCAAGAGATGAAAGGGGGTAAGGAGAAAAAGGCTTTTATTTTTCTAAGTGTACTAACAAAGTCTGTTCCTATTCCTTACAGTTACAAACACAAAAAGACTGGTGTAATTTGTTTGTTCTGAAATGCTTTAAATGAACTAGACTTAATAAATTGTTGACCCATCCAATCTGACCTAGTGTAAGATGGCATTTACTTCCAATCAGCACTCTAATCCAGACAGCTGAAAAGAGCAAAAAGCCAATCTCAGTTTTTACTAGCTGAGAACTATTACCCACAAGCAGTATTTGGCACAATTCGCTGTTTGAACAGCCTCTGTCAGCCTTCTGTTGCATTGTGAGAGAAAAGTGATTTGCCCTCATTTCAAGGGGAGGGACAATACAGCCAAAAAAAACTCCCTTTCACAGGTCCACAAAAGCTGTGTTGACATATAGCCATATATTCAACCACAAAACCCAAACGCAGCACTGTTTTCTTCCTCGAAGGCTCAAATTTCTGGAGCAGAAGCACTTAGCTTCCATGTCTATAGACATGAGTTCATATTAAGCATTAAGTATAATAATATTTAATTGAAATTATCTGAAAATAATTTTGTACAGTTTCTCTCATTCCCCTTCACCATAAACATCCATGCTCTAGAACTGGAATCACATCACTCTGTATAGCAGCTGAAAGGAAAACACACTTCCATATCTTGCAGTTACCTGTTTCACTTGCTGGAGGCTGAGTTTTGAATATTATAGTAGCTAAGGGAACATTCCCAGGATTCAGGAAAAAAACCAAACATCCATCATTTCTGGTCTTTTCATCTTTGCCCAGGAGAGACATATAGCATTTCATAGCATTTTTTCGTAATATTTTTCACTAAAGTGTCACTATCTTTTTCTTAAAAAAGCTTGAATCGCAGCAGTGCAGGAGACGGAGAGCCAACCATTTCCAGTACCAGCTATTTGTGTTGGAACAGCAGCGAGGCAGTCCCTTCACTTCTTGCAGCTTTAGCTCCCCGCTTACCTCCCTGGCAGTTGCTGCAGTAATTCAATAACAGCACTGGTTATCTTACAAATCTTAACTATTTGGAATGGTCCCATCCTCAACTTAACAGCATGTTGAATATTGAAAGGAAACAGGTAAAAGTCTATTGCACAAAAAAATCCAATCCCGGCACCTGTTTTATTACTGCCAAAGGGACAGGGGTACCTCTTCTCACCTCTTCATGCTGCAAAAGATACTGTGACTCTGGGTGTGAGTCATGGTCTTCGTTCTAAAGAAAGCAACCAAGCATCTTGGTTTTGTCTAGAACAAACGTTCCCTTCCCCTGATACACACTTCCCTTTCTCAGCTGTTTGGGCTTTTTTCCCCCCTATCTCTTCAGTGTGATGCTATCAAGGCAGTGAATTTTCTCACTTTCTGGAGGAGGTACCCAAGAGTTTTATAATTAAAGTGACAGAACTGCTTCTATCCAGTACCATCCTAGTTCTTCCTGATACCCTCCAAGGACAGCAAGGCTGTTTACCCTTTGGATATGTCCTTCCCACCTTCACGCCTCTGAAGTCCTCTCTGAGAAGAAACCCTCTTTAGATTTTGGGTATTCCTGCTGAGCCGAGACTGACTTGTATTCTCAAAGCCTAAAACCTGATAAAGCTTCCTGCCCTACTCCTTTCAGTCAATTCAATGGAATAATAAAACAAAACACGGAAAGTAATTTATAATCTGAACTAAAAGATAGTTGTCATTCAATTAGAAGAGCAATAGAAAGAGACAAAGTGCACCCTCTACCTCTGTGCTTATCTGCCCAAAAGACAATGACACATTCTTAAAAAAACTTGTAGTGGGTAACAAGCAGCAATAAGGATGTCTCTGGGTGGGGAGATTTATTTACTACAGATATTGCTGCAATGTGCAGGATTTAATTTGACAAATTGAAGTTGGCAAATTGTGTGTTTCCTTCATTTCCTGTTCACAAATCAGGAGTAATGCTAAACAAAATCACAAGTAGGGAAAAAAAAAAATCCTGCTTTACTGAAAACAAGAGATCCCTGGCAGGTAAGGCAACCCGGAGTAAAAACATAAAAGTAAGTATTGTATTTTAGAAGTGAATGCCAATTTCTGCATCTGAAATATCATCAGTTGTTTTGCAGCAGAATTTCTTCAAAGGTTTGTGAACTGGTATGATTGGACTAAGCTCAAGAGCCAAATGCTCTATCTGCCTTTTTTTTTAAATTTCAAATCCTCCCATGCATTTCCACACAGCCTGAGAACAGAGAGCAGCAGACACTCATCCATTTGCATCCATTTGCAGCAAACTAACTTTGACTATTAATAAAGTTTACCAGCTAGAATACTGTGCTGCTTTTGGCTGGGATAGAGTTAATTTTCTTCACAGTAGCTAGTATGGGGTTGGTTTGGATTTGTGCTGGAAACAGTGTTGGTAACACAGGGACGTTCTTGTTCCTGCTGAGCCGGGCTTGCAGAAAGCCAAGGCCTTTTCTGCCCCTCACCCCACCCCAGCAGCGAGGGCCTGGGGGGGCACAAGGGGCTGGGAGGGGACACGGCCGGGACAGGGACCCCAACTGACCCCAGGGATGTCCCACACCACGTGGCTCATGCTCAGCACATGGAGCTGGGGGAGGAAGGAGGAAGGGGGGGACATTTGGAGCGATGGCGTTTGTCTTCCCAAGTCACCGTTACATGCGATGGAGCCCTGCTGACCTGGGGATGGCTGAACACCTGCCTGCCCGTGGGAAGGAGGGAATGAATCCCTTGGTTTGCTTTGCTTGTGCACGCGGCTTTTGCTTTCCCTACTAAACTGTCTTTATCTCAGCCTGTGATTTTTCTCACTTTTACTCTTCCAATTCTCTCCCCCACCCCACCGCAGGGCAGTGAGCGAGTGGCTGTGCGGGACTGAGTTGTCGGCTGGGGTTAAACCACAACAAAACACATAGAAAATACTACGTACAAACCATGCAATATTTGCACGCTGCATTTCAAAACAGGCACACAACTCAACATGAAGGGTGAATAAATAGTTTATTGTAGCCGTTTCTCTTTATTGTGCTTTTCATACTCTACAGGCCAGTTCCAAGAACTATTGGATGCCATGTGAGTAAGCTATCCATATAAATGAACACAGATGAAAACTTGCCTTACTACTATTCCCCTCTAAACAGAAAGCAATTCACTAGGGGAAAGAAGAAATCTTATTCCTTTTGTGTACGGGAGCTCACATTCTAACTCTTCACAATCAAAGGCACCATGTCCTTTTTCAGAAGGTTACTCAGAGCCTCGCAGAAATCCTTTGTATAACCTTGGGTGTATTTTAGGCAGATAGGTCATTATCAAATCAGCGCCAGGATAAATTGGAAAGACAGACACAAGAAAAAAATCACCACTAAGGAAAAAAAAACCAACCCAAAACAAAAAACCCTAAACACTGGTAATGGCAAAAACCCCCAAACACTAGAAAACACTAGTAAGAAAATAAACACTAATAAGAAAAACCACTGCTGTCTCATTACAAAAACTATTGCATACCTTTATTTATTATCATTGTTAGTCTCTTCAGGTCTCCATTCTTTCACCAGGCTACACAGACTTCCCTCAGCACTTGCAAACATCATGTGAAAAGGGCAAAAAGAAAAAGTACAAGGAAACACAAACGTTAGGCCATTTAATTTTGGAGGATTTGTAGGATTTCAGCTGATTAAATTATTGTCTCTTTGAACTGACACTACGTAAGTATTTCAACATGTCTTTCAATGCTCTCCCTGCGAGCAGGAGATCTTTCTTTTGATTTTCTCGTGTTAGATAATACATTTTTTAAAAGTTTTTCCTGTCAGGCTTCTTCTCCGTAAAGCAGGAAATGTTGTTTGTTTGGGAGGTGGCTCTGAACCGTGTTACGAAGCAGGAGTTACAAAGCTCTCTTTTCTCCAAACCTGCCCAGCAACGAGTTGTTTCAGGAAAGAATACGCGAACATCTCAGCTTACAGGGATAATTCCTCCTGTAGATATTCACCCCCCTTCCTGACAATCTGCAATTCAGGGACTTCCTGGGGTAGAGACAGTGTACATATCTTGGTGTCTAATTGCCTGTCCGTGGTCCTTGGTTAATTGAACTGTCCACGGGTTATTACCGTCAGTTTTTGAACCCATCTAGAATTTTGGTAATCACAACATCCTATGGCAATAAATTGCAAAGTACCAACATGTACCTTTTGAAAAAGTACTTCCTTCTCTTTGTTTTAGACCAGCTGCCTGTTTCATTTTATGGCATCTAGTCCTTGCACTGTGACAAACCATGAATGACCGACCATTCTCGACTTCCTTTCCACACACTTGCCATGATTTAATGGTTGTCTGCCACATCCCTGATTCAGTTGTCTGCTTTTTTAAGCTGAAAAATGTAAACCTTTTTCACAGAAGTTGAAGATCTTTGTTTATCTTTACTGTCCTCTGCACATTTTTGTGGTTCATAGTATATATTCTGAAATCAGGGAAAAGCAACCACTAAACAAAGCATGGGTACGTATTACATGGCAGGGAGAAGAGATAGACATATACGTACATAAGCCCTATACTCTAACCTAATCAGACTTCATACCTAAACTGAAGGAAAAATTAAATTTTCATTACTGCTAATAGTATACTAAATTTCTTTTTGTTAACTAGTTTAATTTTCACAACGTAGGTCATGCAATACCCCAATTATCCATAGGTTAGAAGTACACCTTTTTAGAGGTTAAATGACTTTCAGAAATTGTCAGTTGAGAATAAGTCCTACTTGCACATCAAGCAATTCCTCAGAACATATTCTGTGAACATCAACTGATGAATAAAGAGTTTCAGAGGGTAACCTGTAGCTTATTACTTTCATTCTGACACTGCTAACCTGATGCATGGATTATGCAGAAGTTGACACAAACAAAAAATTAATTTTCTACTTCAAGGATTTACAGCTGTGTATAAACAAAATAAGAACATAAATGTAACATTTTCAAATTCAGATCTTCAATTCCAAGTGTCAGCCTGGAGCAAAATTTTAAGTCTGAGCTACAGTACTAAATCCCCCAAACACAGGAAGGTTCAAAAATAACATCCTTTCAGACTTGTATTGGGTTTGCGTGGCACAGTTTTGGTAGTGGGGGAGATGCAGGGGTGGCTTCTGTGAGAAGCTGCCAGAAGCTCCCCCCATGACCGACAGATTCAATGCCAGCCGGCTCCAAGACGGACACACCGCTGGCCAAGGCTGAGCCCATCAGCGACGGCGGTAGTGCCTCTGGGATAACGTTTTTAAGAAGGGGAAAAAAACCCTGTGCAACTGCAGCTGAAGACAGGAATGAGAATATGTGAGACTTCCTGCAGCCCTGCAGACACCAAGGTCAGTGAGGAAGGAAGGGAGGAGGTGCTCCAGGCACCGGAGCAGAGATTCCCCTGCAGTCTGTGATGAAGACCACGGTGAGGCAGGCTGTCCCCCTGCAGCCCATGGAGGTTGATGGTGGAGCAGATATCCACCTGCAGCCCATGGAGGACCCCACGCCAGAGCAGGTGGACGTGCCCAAAGGAAGCTGTGACCCCGTGGGAAGCCCACACTGGAGCAGGCTCCTGGCAGGACCTGTGGCCCTGTGGAGAGAGGAGCCCACGCTGGAGTAGGTTTGCTGGCAGGACCTGTGACCCTGTGGGTGACCCACGCTGGAGCAGTCTGTTCCCGAAGGACTGTACCCCACGGAAGGGACCCACGCTGGAGCAGTCTGTTCCCGAAGGGCTGCACCCCACGGAAGGGACCCACGCTGGAGCAGTCTGTTCCCGAAGGACTGTACCCCACGGAAGGGACCCACGCTGGAGCAGTCTGTTCCCGAAGGACTGCACCCCACGGAAGGGACCCACGCTGGAGCAGTCTGTTCCCGAAGGACTGCACCCCATGGAAGGGACCTACGCTGGTGCAGTATGTTCCTGAGGGACTGCAACCCCTGGAAGGGACCCACGCTGGAGCAGTTCATGAAGAACAGTAGTCTGTGGGAAGGACCCACGTTGGAGAAGTTCATGGAGGACTGTCTCCCGTGGGAGGGACCCCACGCTGGAGCAGGGGAAGAGTGTGAGGAGTCCTCCCCCTGAGGAGGAAGGACAACAACCCCCATTCCCCGTCCCCCTGCACCGCTCGGGGTGAGGAGGGAGAGAACTTGGGAGTGAAGTTGAGCCCAGGAAGAAGGGAGGGGTGGGGGAAGGTGTGTTAAGACTTGGCTTTATTTCTCATTACCCTACTCTGATTTGATTGGTAAAAAAATCAAGTTAATTTCCCCAAGTGGAGTCTGTTTTGCCTGTGATGGTAACTGGTGAGTGATCTCTCCCTGTCCTTATCTCGACCCACGAGCCTTTCGTTACATTTTCTCTCCCCTGCCCAGCTGAGGAGGGGGTGATGGAGCGGCTCTGGTGGGCACCTGGCCTCCAGCTGGGGTCAGCCCACCTCTGCACTGAAAACTAGAGGTTGGCAAAAAGTCTTCGCTCTGTGGTGACAGAAGGAGGGAAAACAAGGAAAAGAAATGCAAGATGGGCTGCATCAATAAAACTTACAAGACAATTAAATAAAAATACGGACAGAGGGGCCAGGACAAGTTAATTGGCGGACAATCTACAAAGTGAGCTGAATCAGCAAATTTTAGAGCTTCAAGTGTAAGCTGAAGAATTCTACAGGACTAAATTACCCAGCAAGTGGAAAGCTATCCATTCCACAATACCAGGCAAATACATAGGAAGCAATAAACTTTACTGCAGAAAAAAAAAGTTCAACAGTCTTTTGAAATAAGAGAACTTTCTTGCTGCAGTTCTGTGCTCTCACTTATCTACCATGAATGGGCTTCAGTGATTGAAACCCAGCAGCAGGGAAAAGAAAAAAAGAGACATCATTCCTGAACAGTTCTCAGCTGATGCTTTAATCGTTTGTATTACCAGTATAAGGGAGACCACACCAGCAAAACCTGTGTGTTTTCAAGAAGTATCTTTATACATTACCAGAGAAACATTGCAATTTTTACGAAGAAGTGGATGCAGCAGCAGAAGGGAACACAGCTTAGAATAAAAGGGAAATGTCTCTGACAACCATCACTGCCTGATGAACAGAAACAACCATAATGTGCATCTGGTCACCACCTCTGTCTCTAATGGAATAGAATTTCATCTTTTAAAATATATTGATACATGCAGCTGTGTGTGCTACGTAAGTATCAAAACAATACATGGTGTTTGCCTGTACTACAGGCATAAATCTGTAACTTAGCTATGTAATCTTAATAAAAATTAAATAGACCATTTGACCATAGCAACTGATTAGAGTCTATAAAAAGCACTTGTGTTTGTTTAACAAAATAAATCAGTAACTAAGATAAAGCATTGAGTGGGAAGGTGCTGAGAGAGGTAAAAAACCATCATTCTAGAAAAGACCACGTAGGTCAGCAGAAGAGAGAAAGACTAAAAGCTAAGTTCTTTGAATGTAGACCAAGACAGAGCACACTGCAAAAAGAGATACTACTTTCCTCCTGCCCTGTCTGCCTCCCTCCAACCTCTCCCCAAATCCTGGGTCCTTAAGCACTGGTCATCTCATTAAAGAAACAAGCAGGGTACTCATTTGGATAAGTATTATGCTATCTACTTATGATATTGCCCACACATATTCCTTCAGTCAATAAATATATACCGTAAGTGCGCTTAAGTCTAGGATTTTTTTGTTAAAGTTCTGAGGGTTTGATTCCTCAGGAGTTTTTAAGGTGACAGAGCAGCACCAACATGCAGCTAGTAACGTTACCAGCCTGCCGGCGCATGCAGTTATCCAGCAGAGTTCAAGTGCTTCCCTAGTTTTTAGCAGAATAATACCTCTTATTCTGAGACAATATAGAGAGACCTACTCCCTCTGTCGCAGAATTCCTGCAAGCCAGAAAGAACAAGAAGTGGCACCAAGCTTTGGAGATAACTCCAGTCAGATTTCTCCAGCGCTGTGGGTTTCTTTTCCCCCCAAAACCTCCTTCCACCAACAGGTCAAGAAGATACAGTATGATGAGGTTTTTAACGCAAAACAAGATTAAAGGTTAAATACAACAGCAACAACAAAAAAATCTTTCAGAAAATGTTTAAATGATGAATGACCCTCAAATCCTCCCAGCTGCAGGGAGGATTGCCGATCTGGTCAGATCTGCTGATATACAAAAGGATGCAAGAAGAGGCTTCAACTCAAATGCCTAAAGAGCACTGTGCTAATTTGCAATTATCTATATGTCTCTTCCTGCACTTGCCACACCAGTGTGAATTACCTCTTTGATGTTTCATAGCTTTAAGTCTAGCTGTGCAGCACCCCACTCGCTTCATCCTGTAATTCCACCACAAGACATGTGTGCGTCTGTGCCTGACCTTTAATCTGAACTATTTATTATGGCCTTGAAGAGTGGATTGCAGGTCTGAAATACAGTCGGATGATTTCAAGGATATAGTTAGGTAGCAACAGACCTACCCATGCGCACGTATGCAGATCTCAACCCACAGGCCTGGGGACAGAACTAATGACTTTCCTCCACCAGGCAGTCCTCAGACTTCTCCTGTAAAGGTCATCTGTCTGCTGCTCTTCTCATCACACGTACAAGGAAGTGGCAATACGTTCACATTGCCCATTGATGCATGCTTCTATTTTGTCTTACACAGAAGAAAAATAGCAATTCACAAAATTCAAACACAAAATTAACCCATAGCAAGCAAAGTACCAGCTGCAAATCCATCCTTCAGTTCTCCCTATCAGCGGTGGAGATAAAACCTACAGGATGAAGCCTACTCGGGGTCTTTAGCTCATCTATCAGATCTAGAATGCAGCCCTTAAAAGAAGAATCCAGTTTAAGTACTCACTAGTGTATTCCAAAGAACTCAAAACACAGCCAGCCAACTGCATCACAACAACAAATAACTACCATAAAAGCATGGTGGGAGGATTTTTAGGTAAAAAAGAAACGCATTAGCCAAGAAGAAAATATAGAAGATTCTAGTTTTCTACACAGGATAAAGCGTGAATCTGGGAGAAAAACCTTATGGCCTTATGCAGCCATCTAAGTATTTTTTTTATCCCTACAAAACAATTTCGCATTGAACACAGTGAAGTGATGCTGTAACAGAGGGCAGAATTCCTCCAGCTCTTATCTGACGCTGTGTAAACACTGTAAAGTGCCGTGGGAAGATAAAGTTCTCCATCTGCTGATGGTTGCTACTGTTAGCCAAAATGGGGTCAAAAGTTAACTCACCCAGCTTATGCATGAGGTTTTTATAGTTTAAGCCCTTAGGAGTGAAGCCACATTACTATCCATTTGGAGAAAAAAAATTTACTTTGTACGTAAGAGACTCCACCAGTCAAAGACAAGAGATAAGGCATGTAAAGGACCGGTTAAGCTGAACCAAGAACAGCTTACTCAAAGCAACCTGAATAATCAATAACTAGAGACAAGAAAATCAATTAACTGTTGTACAATTCTCTCCAGAATTGTTTCCAAAGACAAAAGATTGCGAGGAATTATCATTAGATTTAAAATTTATTCAGAATAAGATCTAAGTACCCTCTAAAAAAATCAATTAACTGAGCTTTTAGTAGCATACCAAGCAAGGAAAAATGACCATATTATTACTAGCCTAAGACTTGGAAGATGTGGGCCCAATTTCCCGCTCCCCTACAAACGTCTGTCACCTAAGGCAAGTCACTAGCCTTTTCACTTTTCCATCATAAAAAGAATAACTGCATACCTTAAACATATTTAATCTCACAGGAATCCGTGAGGCTGGGAGGTATTTGTTGACAGCCATAACTGCTGTATTCTTACAGGTATGAATTCAATTTTACACTTAACAATCTTGAAGGAAGCAAGTTTGTTGAAACCCCCAGTCAAACCTTAAACAAACATCAGATTATTTCAAAATCTAATATACAATTTAGCGTAGTTACTTCTATTCCTTAAAGAACAGAAATAGCCAGGGTTCAATCAATTAGTGCTGGCGCACGTTGCATAAAAGGAAAAAGAATTATTTTGTCCACAGTTTAACTACAGAAGAATTAAGTACCAAGAGGGCTTTCTATGGAACAGAAGCCAGAGCACCCAGCTGACGATCACAGGGACACATATTTATAAACTAATATGGACTTCAATTCAGTTAGGACTAGGATTTACAGCTAGTCGGAGATCAGCACTGGTATAGAACTGGGCCAAAGCCAGTATCAGTCTCCTTCTCCATTCTTACGGCTGCTCTGAATAAACAACTTTAAAAAGTAAGTGGGATCTCCACTAGCTTGCCTCAGCTGTAACACACCAAGGGCATTCAACAGCCTTAGTACGGTGCCAAGAGAAAGCCAAAATGCTTACTGTCCACTTCCACGCACATTCAAACAACATACCCTTTTTCACACATACACATCTCAGGAAGACAGTACATCCTAGCAATTTTTGGTTCCATCTTCCAGTTTGGAAACCACGTGAGTTTGTCTCTCTGCTTTATTCTGGTGACACAGAGAAGAGCAGGGATGCAGCAGTTCTGCTGGTGTGATCATCTCATGATGCCTATTCAATAAAATTCTATAACCTGCCAGAAATCTCTGACACGTGAAGCACTCCAGAAATAGGAGAACTATGTCAGACACGCCAGACAGCTGGTCTCTCTTCAAAGGCTTGAAAGTGTAGGGTGGGGAAAACAGGGGTGGAGTGAAAAAAATAATCCTAACTTAATTATAAATATAGCTTAAGAATCCCATCCACGTGAAAGTTCTTCTGCTTTGGATCAAGAATACCTCCAGGGCTCAGAAAGCTGCCTTGAACACAAAACACTTGGAATGATTCTCTTGTGAGTGGCTCTTAAGTGGTAATACATGTGAGGAGGACAAGGGAATACTCCTCAGTAAGTGCTCCTTCAACAAACTGGTAGAATCATTTGTTATTTTGCTCCAAGTTGGAGGGCTGCAGTCCCTACCGACATACGGCCTCCACAGCTGGCAATCTTGGTGAAGGAGAAGGTGTGGATGACCCAAAAGCATTTTGTGGCTGTGCTCTCCCAATGTCCAAAAGCTTTCTTCCCTTTCTTACTTGACTCTGACGTCAAGCTGCCTGTGCTTTTTGTTGTCATTCATCTCTTTCCCATATTATTCTTCGTCTCCCTCACGTTCAGGCATTACTTATTTCAGGTTGAAGTGTTTTAACCACTCCTGTAATGAATGGGTGAGAGGAAGGAGCAGCAGTCAGGGATGGAAGAGAAAGAAGACACGAGATGACATGCCAGAGACTGTAAATTGTGGCAGTCTGAGAAACTTCTTCGAACCGGCAGAGTGCCGTGAATACTCTGAGAGCTCACTCCTCTTGCTAAACAGAAAGCTCTCTTGGACTTCCCTGCAAATACAGGAGCCTTTCTGTGTTACCTATTTCCTTTGTCTATCTTTGGGCAAGCTGCAAAGAAATCCATTTTTGTAATTCCCTGCGTCAACTACTTTAAAATGCATCCCTCAGGTTCAAATGTAACCACTGACGTCTGAGCATAAAGAGAAAATACTAATAAATCTAACATTTAACAAATAGCAAGCAAAGATCACTGTAGCACTCTGTACCAAACAAGGAAAGAGCTAAAGGTGCTGTACAAAGCTGTATTTACTAAAAAACATATGGAACTAGTCCTTGAAATCTTAACTGCCACTTCAACGTCGAGAATTGTTACAAATTACACTAATACGGCACAAAGCCTACCACTAACTGTGATATAACTGTAAATGAAGCCAAAGGAAAGCTTTATTAGAAATTTTTTCTTGAATTGAGAGCAACTGCTACTTGAGTGAAGGCACGGTAACCTTCTAGGCAGAGCTTGGACACTTCTGAATTACAGTTAGACAGTGTGGCAACTGGAGTTCTCCATAACTCACAAACTGGATACGAAAAAGATCAGAAGCCTTGGCAACTATTTACTCTGCTGCTTCATCTTCCTTTCAACACTTGTCACTATAGAGGCATGCTACCAACATCAACCTACACATCTACGTAGGTGATAAGGGAGAGCAAAAATGTCTGAAATAACTCCATGCAACCTACAAAGGCTGTAGAAGCTCATTATACTATCAAAATATTATACAAGACATAGAAATTGCATTCTCACTTTATTGAGACAATATGGATCTAATTCCTCTAACAACCCACTAGTTTCACCAGCTAGAAATTTCTGCTTAGCAGCTGCTGTTGAATACCAGATGTTGTGAGGGTTTCTTAGAAATTTCTTTCAAGAAACATATCCTGCATACCTTCCATTCTAAAAGTCACCCTAAACTTAATCTTGGCTATAAAGCATAAAAACTGCTATACTTCATCAGTCTCTGCTTATTCAGGCTTGACAGACAATATAAAAACCAGCATCCAAATGGTTTTGGTTCATAATCCCTTTACTTACAAAAGTATGACTGTTGGCAGAGTCCTCTAAGCGTGGTGTTTTGCTTGTAAAAATGCTGAACAGAAGTTTCAAGGCTGTAGCTATCACGATAACTGTCACAGCTGCTAAGAAACTAACACTCTGCCTGTGTATCTTGTACAACTGTGACATTTTCTCCCATTATGTTGTTGACGGGGTTTTTTTTCCTGTCTCTAGCATAAAAATATCTTAGCTATCCTCTACTTCTAAATAACCAGCCTACAAATGTATTCACACTTTTTCTTTTTTAATCCGTATGTCTTAATAAATACCAAATGGTTCTAGTTTTGCATAATCTGACAAAACAAAATATAAACCCCGAAGAAGAGAAAGAAAAAAAAACTTCAGAATTTTATTCTCTGTCCTTACACCATGTTCTTAACACCATTTCTACAGTGCAGGGGAAAAAAAAAATAATAACTCCCACAGGAAAGGTAAAAACCAAATTGCACACAGATTCCTTAAGATGAGCAGAATGAATTTTTGCCTAAAAAGTGTCTGGATTGAGAATTATTTAGCAGTACCCATACTTACAGAATTTAAGTAATAATACAGCCACTTCAGCACCCTGAAGTGCCTCGTGCTGAGGTCAGATGCGTGCCAGGGCCAGGACGGCAGCTGGGATGCCGAGGAGGGATGTGGGGAAAGGCAGCCAGGCGCTGGAAGATGACTGCAGCCAGCAGCAAGGCGCTACCACCTCCTGAGCCTGCAGGTTTGACATCCAGCAGCATTACTTCTTAACCCAGCTCAAGCAGCAGCCACCTGCCCGTCCCCAACCGCTCGTTCCCACCTCCGCCTTGCCCCCCAGAAGGCGTGTGTGGCCACACCATGAACCGAACCGAGGAATTGCTCCAGGTTAAAATAAACCCAGAAAAGATTGCTTTTCAGCCACGTCCCTTTTCCTGGCTCAGTTCACTTTGCAGCTGTATAAATGCCTATGCAAACACAGCACAGGAACGAGCAGGAACAGACAACGTGGTTACTGTTTTATGCTGTCAAGAAAGCTACCTATGAACTTCACCCCCCAAGCAGTCTGTCTTTACATAAACTGTATTCTTTCAGTGCTGCTCTGAGCTGGTTCCTGGGTAGCTGGTTTGCATTCCTCACGTGCTTTGGTAATAGATCAATAAATACTCAGCAGGTATGCCCGTATTTAGACACCTAGGTGATACAAATACTAGACACAGATGAAGGCAAATTGCACTGTACAAAAGCCTAGGGGGTTACGTCTGCAGATTTATGGAAGGCTGTGTGGCCAGGCCCAAACAAACAGTTCCGTGAGGCACAGGCTTGTGATTTTGACCTGATTATACCGCAGACGTTGTTGTTGAGCATGGGTATTGTCATTAGTCCATATGCAAGGAAGTATACGGGCTATTTAGCCAAACGAAAAAGCAGAAACAAGCAAAGGGCCCAGTGGAGAAGTGAGACTGCCAGTTTAATAACAATTCAGTAACTTAAAGATTTGGAAAAGCAACCAATGTGAAAAGACAGAAAACCCTGAGAGAAGCAGTGGCGACTCAGAAGGTAACTCAGGAAGAACAAGGACCAGTCCAGTGCAAGGACTACGCAATTAAGGGAGGCTGACATTCACAACCTGCCTACCGAACACCATCAGGTCGCTGAACCGCACACAGCAACTACTTTAATGTTTAACCTAGTACCATGCTGCTTTAATCTATTTCTTGTGGGATTAGTCAGAAGACAAAGGAGCAATTGTACACTCACAACTTGTACGTGTCATCATGCAGTCTAGTCTTCACGCACAATAAAATACGCCCAAATAAACGTGATCCAAAGACTTTCTGGCTGCACAGCTGAACCCGTGTGAGTGCTGGGCTATCGGCTCCCTTCTGCTTTCATTGGAAGGGATTGTGTAGCGAGGCCCTAGTGTAAATAAATGAATAAATAATCAATCGTGGGTGAAGTAGCTGACTGAACAACATACAGGAACCAAAGGAGCTTCGCGCCCTCCTTGGCCTTGGCTCTGCACCCACCTTACCCCACATTCAGCACACCGAGGGAACTTCTTGGCAGAGGAGCTTTCTGCCACATTAAGCGTGCTGAAATGGCTTGGCCCGGGTCCAGCGGGCTGCCGACCTGAAGACAAAAAGATGGGAACGCAAGGCGTAAAATGGAGGAAAGAAGACTGCACCACGGAGGTCAATAGTTAAACTGGGCTTAGGCTGCCATGGAATTGCAGCAAGATCATTGAATAATTCCCAGCTGCTGGATGAGCCATAAATTTGTAATAAATCTGCAGTAAAGAAGCAAAATATATTTCCTGGTCTAAATTACTAACTTGAAGACTAGATAATAATCTCCAGTGGTGTTTGCCTCCTTTCTTCTGTTGTATTAATATCTGCCAACATCTAAATAGTCTGCTTTGTTCCTTTCTATTTTGTTTACTCAGCTACTGAACCCAGGGAACAGTCTTCTCACTATTTTTATAGAGAGAAGATATCTAGAGTGACCATTTTTTTTAAAATGGGACTTGCCTGTGAAGGCCATTCAAAAAAGAAATCAAATACTCATAGAAGAGTGCAGTGACTGTTCAAAGCAATTAATAAAATTTGACTTGGCTCTCTGGGGATATGTGCATTAAAGATAACATGGACAGAGTAAGTAGGCACACGCTCCGAGTCTGCTCCTCTCTCTCTCTCTGTAAGGGGAAACATCACTCAAATGCTTCCTCTTGTACCACAAACTATGTTGAAGTGGTCTTAATTCAACTGAAGAGGCACTTGCTAACTCATGCTCCGATGCCTGTTACTAACTCTGTCACCCTGAGTACTCTTGATTACTCTGGCACCATTTGGAAAAAAAAAAAAAGAAGAATTTACACATAAATTACAAAAAAGGTAATAATTAGATCACCTTATTGCAGCTGAAGATTATGCCTCCTAACTAGCATAACCCAATTGCTGTACTTTGCCTCCTTTGGGCTCCTATCTCCAACCCGAGCTTCCAGCAATACAGTCTATACCCACCGGAGGGAAAACAGAGGAAAGTTTTCTTTAAAAATCCAGAGGCCACTTTTGTGGCCTGGATTGTAAAAGGAGCACTTTTTTTTTTTTGTATTTATAAAATCTTACCAAAACATCTCATTTGGGTTGTTGTTTGGTTTTTTTTTAATCCTTTAACGGTATATTGTTTTCTTTCCACTTTAGAACTAAAACGAAAGTTGAACAGAAGATGTAAGAACTAAACCTCACAAAATCACAGAAGAGAGAAGCTGGGGAAAAAAATTTTTAAAATAATTTTATTTTTACTCTATGATAAGAACAACAAAAATATGCAGAGTGTTAAGGGGGTTTAAAATAATTTAATTCCTGATCACCGAAAGTAATAGCAAAATTTCCCATCGACCTCTGTAGGGCCAGAATTTAACTTCAGAAAAAGAACTTCCAGAGAACAGAATACATCTACCTAAATGCATATACAGAAGGTAAGATTAAGTCATTCTGATCACTCCTGTTCTTATTCTTACATGAAAAATAATATTTTAAGCTTCATTTTTTCCATGTGACTCAACAAAGAGTGTGGAAGAAGTATTCCTACAATAGAGGAGAGAAGGCTGTAAGTCACGGTCAAAAGGTGATTTAAAGTAGAAAGTTAACTTCAAGCACAGACAAAATTATGAACGGGATTTTCACTATTAGCTTAAAGAATTTCAAATATCCAAGAATGTAACAAGCCTAGTATATTGCAAAAAATCTGAAGCAGGAAACAATCAAGCAAACAAACAAAACTGAAACTGTTTTCCATGGACCAGATCAGCATCTGGGCACAGAAATACAGTTAAGATTCCTTTTTGAGGATGTCAGCACTTTCCCATAAATCTGGAGTCCAAAGAAAGTGGAAGAAACGATATAAATATTCTTAGGCACAATTTTAAACTAAATGACGATGAATCTCCCTTGATATAAGGGAGATGATGTAAGTCATCAGCAACTTGTAAGACTAAGAAGGAAACAAAGGGTGAGGAAGCCAAAGCAGTGAGTGACTATGAAAGCACAGCTGGAGAGAGCAAGTCGGAACAAAAGACAAGACAGTCTGTACTGAAAAACGATGCATTTACATATGGCTGAACCGTACCAGAATCTCTTACATTTGACTATCCAAATGCAAAAATTAGTCTTTTCACTTCTGGCCCTCTTACCACAGCAGCTGCTCTTCAGCTCTTTTGTAGGTGCGCAGCTGTTGGGACAGAAGAAATACAGAGTCTGCCGGTGGATATGAAGAGAGAGTTTTCCGTCGGTACGGATCCGTTCTGGGGACACAGATGTAACCACCGTGCCATCCGAACAGCTCATCCCAGTGACAGAGGGGCACAGACCGGTACTGATGAAGGTAGGGTTCAGTAAAGCATATGCTGATCAAATAGATAGTTACCAGTGAAATATGCAGCAAGTATATTTGAACTTAAATTCTCCATTGAAGCCTGGCTCTCAACACATTGATCTTCCCTTGCTGCATCCCATCCCAGTACTGTTTTATTAAGAGGGATTGAAGACAGGTGATGTCACCACTGAGGCCTTTTATCATTATAGATTAATTTTCTTTGCTCAGTGGTCATTAATCACAATTTCCCTGAAAGGAAGTAGTAGTTCAAATATTCTTCTAAATGGACTTTTTTGTCCAGGCAAAGTTTGCTTGGTTGCGTTGGGTTTTTTGTCTAAGAAAGTTTGCTTGGTTGCATTGTATCTTCTGTAATCCCCTCCTATCTCCTTTTAATAAATAACACTTGTAAGGTTTACAGCAAAATACAGCATCTTCTAGGACTTCTAACATGATACTTCTTGTAGGATACTATTAATTAATAACTTTCAAAATGGGCTTTTAAAAACTGTTAAGAAATCAGAACTTGACAGCCCCTTCTGCTGTGTTTTATAATTGAGAAAACAGAAATGTTACATTTAAAATGCACGCTGAGTGTATGCAGTATGTTCTACCACACCAGTGAGGCCAAGTGGAAAGAAGAGATGCCTAATTCACTTCCAGTCTTAGAAATCACTTGCAATAGCATCAGTGAGAGTAATATTTTAAGGTTAATGAAATATCGAATTTCTAAAGTTGTGGGCAGTCAGGCAGAAGTGTTAGAAATTGCCATTTCAAAGAGTATCACAGCCAAACGCTAATACCATAGCCTGAGGAGCACTTTCCAGTAGTGTTTGTATTGAAAAAAGACAGAGGCCTTTCCCCAAGCTTCAGCGGGCTGTTTTCAGCTGATTTTTGTTTTTCTGTTGGCCGGGCTGGGGGTAACCCCGACGAGCTCCCTGCTCAGGCTCCGCATGCAGCCTCCCGAACAGCCGTCCCAGCACCACGCAGCCACAGCGCTGCCTGTTCAGCAGCTGTGCCAGCTCAATGCACTTGTCAAGCCGCCACCGTGGCTGGGGACTTCAGGCAGAAGAGACTTGAAACAGGCCACGGAGTCAGGAGAAGCCCAGAGGATTTCTCGGCCACCATCTGCTGCCCTCGGAGTAACTGCTCGCAGCGGAAAGCCCTACCACCGCATAGCTGCGATTGCCCCGACAAGGCACTCAGCCGTACGAGCAGTTGCAGAAGCATCGTACCGCCACCTCTCCCTTCCGCAGACGGGCTGGCAGAAAGTGAACGCGCAGGGAGCCGGCGGGTGGGTGGCCTGCAGCGGGAGGTGGGGGCGAAGGGGGAAACAAGGAATCGGAGAGCAGGAAAATCGCACAGGCTCTTTTGGCAGCAACGAGCCTTCAGTTCACCTCATCAGTTATCGCAAAAGGGCGATAACAGAACGCACATCTTCACGTGTCATTTTGGTCGTGTTTGGGGATTTCTGGGGGGATTTTTTTTTTTTTTTTTTTAACTACATCAGTTTCCTTACCGAGTTTGTACCTAAGGAGCTGGCACATTGAGGTAGAGAAAGCACACTGGTACTTCCAGAAGCAACACATCCCTGAACCACACCACGCCCAAGAAACGCAATACTAACGGTGACAAATACCTGCCACACACAAATGCTTAAAACGCCCATGACTGAAAAATCCCATTTACCGAGTCTCCTCCGATATACCAGATGAAACGATTAAAAAAAAGTTAAAATAGAATAAGCTTTTTTCATTTAAAATGACTACTGTGAAATGAAAGTCAATAATTGTTCGCGGTTTCTTTTCAGCACTGAAGCATCATGTCTAAAAGAAGGGGGCTCATTACACAGCATCTGATAAGTTCTTGGCAGAGTTTAATGATAAACAATGGGACTCTGTCTGGAAGTCCGCTAAGAATCAATGTCCTGCTAAACTGCTGACTGCCAAGGAGACACAAACCAATGCATTTGCAACTTTCCCAGCAAACTAAAGAAAGCAGGGTGGCTAATTTCATGGACTAAAGCCAAGCAGAATTACTGTATATTCAACACCTGTAGGTCAGCACACTTTGCACTTAAAACACATCAAGCATAAGGACCCTCTTCTCCCGGCAACACAAATCCCATTTCATTTGAAGCACGCTTTTTAATTGGTTATTATTTTGAACGAGTGCTTTTTTTTTTTTTATTTAGAAACAAGGAGAATATAATGAGAATTCAAGAACAATTGTTTCCTTTTGTGCAATGAAAGAGACCGCATACTTGTTTTATGCAAAGTAAAACAGGATATCTAACGCTCACTTAAGGCAAACAATTGCTTCAGCTTGGAGAAAAACCCTACACATTAAAATAAACAACTTCTCAATTTCTCTATGACTAGTAAAATGAATACAAAGACAATAAACAAGCACATGGTTTACATCAATTCCTGACACTTCAAGGGAGTAGAAACTACAGATTAAAGAATCTGAAAAGTCTCTGCAGGACAACTAATCCCTGGGGAAAGACTGCTTTGTTTTTGTAATCTGGAACCACATTTTGAAGTAGACAACTGAAGGAGAGAAGAAAGAGAAAAAAAAAAGAAAAAGGCCTTCTTCCCAAAGCAGCACTGCACTCAAGTTACTTAGCAAAAGGAGTAAATATTTGCTTGGTTTTTTAAGTGATGAAAGCACAAACTATGTAAAATATGTTGAGATTAACCAAAACCTAAAAGAAAACATCACCAGATGCAAGAAGGATTGTACAGGTTTTGGCTGGGACAGTGAATTTCTTTTTGTAGTAGCTCATACGGTGCCATGCTTTGGATTTATGACCAAAACGGCGTCAACAACGCAGGGATGTTTTAGCTATTGCTGAGCAGTGCTTACACCAAGTCAAGGCCTTTTCCGCTTCTCACCCTGCTCCACCAGCGAGCGGGCTGGGGGGCACAAGGAGCTGGGGGGGGACACACAGCCAGGACAGCTGACCCCCACTGACCCAAGGAATATTCCATACTGTTTGGAATAAAAGTTGNGGGGGGGGGAGAGGAAGGGGGGACATTCAGAGTTAAGGTGTTCATCTTCCCAAGTAACTGTTACGTGTGATGGAGCCCTACTTTCCTGGGGATGGCTGAACATCTGCCTGCCTATGGGAAGGAGTGAATGAATTCCTTATTTTGCTTTGCTTGCATTAATAATTCATTAAATAAAATATGCACTTCATAAATTGAAAAAGATGATTTGCAACACAGGAGTTCGACTATAGAAGCGGAGTGCTCTGCAGCACTGATGAATCAGGAAAAGTGCAAGATACATGTAATTTCCCAGAAGAGAGAAGTATCTACTTATGTCCCATACACATATATTTTAAGAAACTACAGGGTGCATCAGCTGCTCAACTCTGCAGACAGATTCCTAGCAAAAGGATTCTCCTCCGTCCTACTTTGTGATCACACCCTTAGACTTGGACAACCTGCTGCACTGCCTGCCAGACCCTGCTAGCATCACCTCCTCTTCCCTCGTTCTGACAGTTGCTTGTATGCATTTCCTAGATCACCAAGTTTTTCCTCCAGAGTTTCACTCTCTATGGAAACATTAATAATTTGGTGATTTCAGCTGGGGGAGATGGTGTAACATCCCCTGCGGCCTTCTCTGCTCCTGGCTGAACAAACCCGGGTGTCTCAGCCTCTCCTGCGCTCCAGCCTCCTGCCCATCCTGGACACCTCTGCTAGACTTGCTGCACTTTGTCAGAGTCTCGCTTGTATTGGGTGTGCAAAACTAGTAACACTACTCCATACGTGGTCTTGCAACGGCCAAGCAGAGGCGAAGGATCGCTTCCCCCAAGCAAGGCTGTGCTCTTGCTGATACAGCCCAGGACGCAGCTGCGTTCCTTGCTGCAAGGCCACGCTGCCGACTTACATTCAACTTGCTGGCCCCCTTTTGCTATTTATCTCACAGCATATGAAGCATGCTGTTTCTTCACCAATATTTTCAAAACCCACCTGTAGCACCTCATAACAGTTTCGTCAATATATTGAGGTGCTTCTACCTCTCTCCATCATCTCCATATCAACACTGTAAATGTTTTCAGCACTTCGCATCAGCAGAAATCTGAACACAGCGAAAGAAAACGCAGGGCAAGCATGCTGAAAGGCTGAGCGTGGATTTGAACAATTCGGACCAAAGTTACCCGCTTCATCATGGCTTTAGCAAGCCCCTTGATACACTTCATATGGAGCTAAACAAGAATTGCATACCAGAGGCACACATCTGATTTGATTCTGATTTCTAGTACAAGGCAGTATGTGCAGTTACCCTTAGCTTCTGCTGGGAAAGGCCACAATTCTACTTCAGACAGGTTCTGAAGTCTTGCACTCACTGTAAGTTAATTTAGAAAGAGAGCCTCAGCACGTATTCTCAGACGTCTCTTCTAATTTCACAGTCTCCATCCAGACACTTACTGAGGCCCATTCGCCCTTGGCAAGCTCCAATGAAACCTCCTAGTCCCTAGTTTGCACTAAAATGAGTTTCACTACAAACATGTTGTCTGGTTCTAGGCACTGTATTACAACAAAATAAAAGTCTAACAGAATTTAATTTGTGGGAAAGATTTGCTAGCTTTTCAAAACAGAATAGTTGCTGCTTTGGTTGGTTGGGGTTTTTTCCCCCCACAAAAAAATAAGCAGGTACATATTTAAAATACTTTAATTGCCCCAATTCACTTCCATGTCCGTAATACAAATTAAGGCATGGAATACTGAGAGGATTCACAAATCGCATCCCAACAACCATGCAAAATACTTCCACCATTGCCCTGTAAGAGGTAAGAAAGTCAGATGGAACATGGTAATAACTGGCAGCTCTCATCAGTGCCGCAGTTCAGCAGCCAGCAGAATACTGACTATCAGGCACTCAGCTACAGAAACCAAGGTATGAAGGGCTAGACAAAAAGGCACTTAGGTTTCTTCCAGGGTGGGTATAAATACTTAGCAGAAAACTGTATTAAAAAGAAAAAAAAATTCATGTAAGAGCCAGGTATTCTAAATATTTCTGAGCAAGTTCAGCATAACATCAAATAAAGGAAAAGCCCTCAGATCCCTCCCACTATGCAGTTTACACATATGCAAAATGTTTTTGCCACCATGGGCACCATATAAACAAATAGCTATAGCCTATTAACAGGCCATTTGGCTCAGAGGCAACAAATTCTGCCAAATATTTCACAGAAACTTCCAAAAACCTCCACAGAGAAGCGGCTGGTCTGTGCCGGTGTCCTAGCCTACACCAACAGCCCTGTTGTACTGGTGACGTGAAGCCTTGCGCTGTTTCTGACACTCTAGGAGATAAAAATAAATTAAGATTCCCCTTTTTCATATTATACAGTAATGATTCCAGTAATGAATTTCTCAGCTTTGTATTATAAACAGCATTTGAATTTGAGGTATTTGAACTATAGAGTTGCTCCCTTATACTTTTTTTAAATGAGAAAATATAAAAAGTACATGATTTACGTCTCCTATACTGTTTCTTCTATCACCTCTTCTCTCTCCCTGCTGTACTGAGGTCTATTATTTTTGTCACTCAACATGAAAACGTAGGCTTGCATCAACCAGTCGGTTTCTAAAGTACAAATTTCTGTTCCATTTTCCCATACATTCCTGTCCTGTGCACTTTTTAACAATATGCACTGAGCCACAAAAATGTTGTTGGTATAGGCTAAAAGGACTGAAACTAATCTTCAAAAATTAAGGCAAAACATTGCAAGTGGTCTATTTTATAAATCTTCTGAAGGTACACTGGGTGTTGCACTTCAAAGTGAAGAGAAGCACAGAAGAAAAGCATTACTTTCAAATATCGGTTCTTGCTGTTAAACAAAAAAAAAATCAAGTTCAGTATATATTATATTACTAGACGTGATGACATACCTAAAAGCTACATCTAATGTCATAGTTCTCAGCCTTTTCACGTTTGTTTCCATGTCAGGAGCTTAATGAGCAGAAAGCCAAGCAAGAACTCCAAAGAAGATCAATGTCATTCAACAAAACCCGCTCCTTTTGCCTTTTTTTTTTTTATACATTGCATGCATTCTTGAGAAGACAATGATGACAGATTGAATGTCAAAACCTTTTAAATACAATTCTAACCTTTTAATTTTTTTTTAACTCTTAAAAGTAAGCGTTGCTACTTTGAGCTTATGCAGCACGAAAGCCAAAACCAGGTAATAAAAGGTACACCGTGCCTTCATCTGAAGCTAATTTAGAAACTATTACTTCTTCCACAGGTCTAATCATATTTTATTGTAAGAAATACCTTTCTTTATTATGTTAAGATAAACATTAAGGTGTTTTATGGTGGTAATTTCTTTGAGATAAAGAATATGGTGCTGACATGATTCAAGACAAGTGCAGGAAGCCATAACTCTGGAATTCCCTTCCCAGCATCACTCTTGGCTGCTATTTACTTTTGGAAAATCACTGCCCTAGTCTGAGGCTTGGGCTTCACTCATCTATAAAACATCTTCTTACCTTCAGGGCTGGTGCCGATGTATGTCATACAAGCAAACGCTGATTAACAAAAACAAAATTTCATCTAAAGTGTAATATGTTCTTTAGGCAACCTCACTCAGATCCCAGACAAGCAATGCTCTCTGCCACAGGCTTTCCCATTGACTTTAACAGATTTATGCATAAAATTAAATGCTTGGCTTAATCAGAGCAATACAAAGATAAGCTAGATTTAGTTCACAGTGCGATTCCAGACCCAGCGGAGCTATAGCATAGGTATCCCTGCAGGGAAATGATTTTCATGTATTTTACGTTCCAAAAAACTTTTGAATGAGTTCAAGGGAAAGTTACATGGACTGAAAGCGTGCTGCCAGGCTGTGCCACAACCCAGAGCTTCCCCGGGGAGCACCCAGGGAGCTGTATCTAGAAGAAACAGCTGAATAGCTGTGCTCTTGCTGATATATTGCCTCCAGGACCTACACTAGTGCATGTCTCTGTCAAGTCACTAATATTAATGCATGGTGCGATGACAAAATGCTCTATGAATTACACTGAATTTACAGAAAACAGTAATTTCTTCTCACAGAATAATGCTTATTGTATTACCAAAGAAAGGAAGAAAACTCCATGGACAGCATCTACCACTATGGAGAAGCAACACAGAAACCCAACAGAATTTCCATTTCAATAGGGAGACTCTGGTATTCTTGATATTATTAACACCTTTATCACAGAGACACACAGATGGGGGGACCAGCAGGCTTTTGGGGTTGCCTAACTACAATGTGTATCTGCTGTCTGCATCATAATACCAGTCCTTAAAAATAAACCTTCCGAGCAAATGTAGATGAACCTCTGTATGCCACTAAAAATGTAATATAATCAAAACAATAATTTGCTGCTTTTAAATAGAACCGATTTCTCAAGACTCAAGACACAGTTGAAAACGGGATCTTAAGTTTTGAGTTGTTACAAGTCTGAGCAATTAAATCTCATACAAAAACACATTAATGTATGGACTACAAGTTTCTGAGGTGATGAAAGATTAATAAGCCTGGTATTTAACATACTATTATAGCTACAGGCACAATGAATTTCCCCTGTGTCTGGTATACTATTGGGTATTGCATTGCACGATACATACGCACAGCCTCAGGCTTTCCTATTAAAACAGAATATAAAAATTCCAGCTTTCTAAACCACTGGTCACTGCACTGACAGGTCAATCTGCCCAGCAGAGAGAGACATTTGGGTGATTCGTCAATGCTCTGGATGTGAAAATACATCCAAGCACAACCTGCTAATCCTTCAATTTTAAGTCCTTCTTCACCAACACAGAGACTGGAAAAAACCTAAACCAAACTCTAGTTGAACCATTCCCGTGTTAGAACCAATATTAACCATGAACTGTATGGCATTCATATACATAAAGCCACCATCAGGGATTATTTCTGTGACTCGATTTCAGAGACTTGAGCTGATTTTGATGAGGTGGACATACGTGATATTTTTCTTGCAGAGTTCAAACAACATTTTCAAGCACCTAGGTTTAAATCCACAAAAGGAATTTATGTTTCAAAAAAAAAAAAATAAAATAAAAAAATCGCACTAGACACACAAATGACAAACTGCAAACTTCACATTCACCCTCTCAGCTGCTACCAGGACTCCCCAGGCACCTCAAGAGTTTTCCATTCTCTAATCACGGGAAATTTTGCTTTCAGGCACACCCTATTTTGGCAGGCCTGAGCAGTTCACCACCCTATCTTGCAGCTTAGTCTTACACTTGTATTCACAAGCCCTTCTTGAGGGCTTCATCCGAGGGGTTTGATCCAGATGGCACTCAGACCAGATTCCTTCACTTGTGGGGAGGGAGGCTTATGGGGAGTGAAGTAACTGGAAGTAGGGCTGCTTTGCCCCACTCAACAGGAGTTAAGTGGCATGCTTGCCTCAGATGTGGGAGATCCGGGTTAATTCTTGCTAGGTTTCAGACCACCATTTCTCCAAGAAAGTGTTCTATCAACAGCTGATCTGTTCATTTACAGCGGGAGGCTCTTGATCTCTTTTGTTGAAACTGATACACGTTACAGGGAACATCAAAGGTCCATCCTGCAGACAGGAAGACTACAAACACACACACACACACAGAGCAAGACGATCACCTGGGAGGAGGAGGATCTCCGTTCCAGTCTTTGTCTCAGTTATCAACTCTTTTATCCAACGACTTTGGCATATAAAACATTTGAATAGTTAGTGAAGATAAATGCCCCTAGTAAACCAGATTAAACCTCCATGTTTCCATGACAGTCAGGGTTTAAAAACCTGTATTTCCCTAGCCTCCCTCTTCTGCATACCTTCAGGCGTCTTCCCACAGGTGGAACGTAGGCTCCCGTGAATTCCCTTATGTTACTAAGACACATAGAACATAACCACTGTAACACTGATGTTATGGTTCCATGCAGCATTTCCTTGATTTCAATACCATTTTAAGGGCTGTTTTTTAAATCAGAGTTTTTGTGGATTTAGCCAGATGTCAAAGCTGTATGATCGACGTCTTTTATAGTAGGCTGTCGAAAACATGCAGCACTTGCCGCTGCAGGGAAAATGCATTTCACCAAATTAGTTCAGACACTTCTGAGTATTGGTGATAATGATTAACAATTAGCCCGCTTCCAAGCAGACTTAGAAGTTGATTAACTACTGCATCCTTTATACAGAAAGGAAACAATGCAAGACACCTGAATATACACAGTTTAAGATTCTCCCAGAAGAAAATAACCCATTTATACGAGCACGGTTATTGGAAGAGTTCTGAAGGGGCTTCCCCTTATCTATTTCTTCAAAGAATATGTACTATATTCACAATATAAACCAATGTGTTTTATGTGTATACACATTGCAAGCATTTTCCTGCAGTAGTAAAATGAGTAAACCTGAAACTTTCAAAGTAATTTTATTGCTCATTTTATAGATTTTCCTAGCCCTTTGATGAGCTGCCATTCCAGAAGGCAATCTAAGCCTCATACCTTTGTTGCTACTACTAACGTCAACCACACCCATTTCCAGGTTGTCTGTGGGAACAGTATGCACTGGGAATTAGCCAGGCATCTCCCGTCAGTAATCCTCACAGCAGAACGCCAAATCCCATATAGTGTCACAAAGGTTTTCTTCAGCACGTGCGCTTCAGCCCTAAGTCCATTATGGAGAGAAACAAAATATAACATGAATAAGATGCAGAGACAGAAGCCACCAAGGAAATGGTATTCGAGAAAATCCAGGCTCACCAATGGCCATTTTTTAAGGAATGTGAAATAAAGATTGGATTGCTTTATCTCATATTAATAAATAAATAAGTAAAGCCAGCCATTTATTTATTAATAAATAAATAAATAAATAAATCAGCCAGCCTGCATCTAAATGCCAGAAGAGCTACTGCTTTCCTTCTAGCAAAGCAGTAGCTATAAGCATGTCAATTCTCTGCAGGTGTAACCCCCTAATTTCCAGTGGGTCAGATTCCAGTGGAAATCTTTAAAAATAAAAACAATCATACCATTTATACACATCACACAGTGCTTTATTTCGAGACAGAGTAGAAACAGTTGGACTGGCAGCTGTTCCATAATCACTGTACGCAAAATATTCCCTCCTATGCAGAAAGCTGACTTCACTGATGCCTGCATCCTACTCCAACCATAGCGCTGACGTTAAAATTACTAACCAGGAACGCTGCTAACAGTAGCTACGGAGCCACGAGGCACTCCACGGAACATATATTGTTCACTTCACGCAAAGGAGCAGCAGTGCTGAGGCTGAGCAAAGAATTGTTCATCTTGTACACAGTCCTAATCAAAGTACCTGGCATGGCAAACTACAAGCAAAAGAGATCAAAAAATCTGTAACCAAGTAGACAGATGAAAGCGAAAGATACTTGCCACAATCCACACAATTCCTATTACTGCCATTGTTTTGGGGAATCATCAAATGCTCAAGGTGCTCGTAACAAAATCCTTAAATGCCCAGTTTCAAATGATAATACATAAGAACCATACTCCACAAAAGACTACCTAGAAACTTAGCTGCAACGACTTATTCTTTTTCAGCTTTTTTTTCTGCAGAACAATTCTGCAGTGGACTAGTCTGGTGGAGGACAGCCCACTCCATCTGCCTAGCTAATCTGACTGAATGCTAGCTATTAAGGCATTTCTTAACAGATTTTATGCTATATATCTATACAAATTTTATACAATTTTTATAAATTGTATATAAATTTTTATAAATTGTATATATACACACACTGTGATTTCTCTGGTAAAATAACTAGCACTAAAACAGATGACCCTGGTGGCATACCCCAAATGCTCCAGCTCAAATATCACTTTTACTTGATGAACTTTAGTGAAAATTGAAGAAGACTTATGCTAATAGCTGGGAAAAGACCCAGATTAAGGCAGTACTTGGAATAAATCTCTTTGCTTTTCTGCGATAACTCAGAAACAGGAACAACAGTTAAGGAAATGCACTGTGGCTGCTTTTAGCTATGTTGACTTAAAAGTGTATATACTGCCAAGTTTCAAGTTTCGTACCGTGCATATGTCCAGGCATGTGATTTAGCACATTATCAGAGCAGTCTTAACCACTGAAGCCTCTTCCATGGAAGCACTGCAGGAAAACAGGGAAGGGTACTATTACGGAAGGCCAATCATTACCTTTCCAGCTACAATGGATTCTTCTGAGAAACAGTCACTTAATAAACTGATAACATTCCTCACAGCACAGAAAGCTCCTCTCAAAGCCAAAGAGGCTAGAAAAAATAAAGCCCAAAGAAAAGTAATTTAAATGTGAATTGTATCATCAATCCATTACATGTTAGCACCCACCAGAAGACAGTCCATGATCTTATCTAGTGGTGGTGGTTAACAGGCAAGGTTGTAAACATGGCTTTAACTAGTCAAGAGAGTGTTCTGACAATTCAGAGCAATCTCAATCCCCTTTGTTTTGGCAACTGAGTATACAAGCAAAGATTTGTCTTGCAATTACACATTCTTCAAACAGTTTCCCACAAAATTACTTCACTATGGTGGTCAAACTACACGGACAATTCACAAAGCCACATACAGAAGTATGTTTTTAATCAACATATACCTTCCACCTATTTGGGCATTACCAGAGAAAAAGTGTTTTATATCCACAGAGAATACAATTAAACCCTCTGCAAGAAGAGTCATACAAATTGGACTTTCTCATTATCACAGAAGCAATGCTGCATTCTTGGCAATATTAAAGAAGACAGAAATATGTTTTTAAAATCCCCAAACCCTAGAAATAACTAGAGGATTAAATAATCTATGCTTCAAAAGTCTTCAAGCGTACACAGAGTTTCACAATTAAACATACTCAGGTAGGATATTAACACAATAAATAAAATCAGAAATAAGCAATTTGGAAATACTATGCCAGTACAAGAAGTCTATCAGCACTATTTATTTCCTTGAGTACACATGCAGAGAAAGCCGGCAATATCCATGGTTCTTACTTTGAACAACTCATTGTCGTCTCCTCTGGTCGCCAGCCAAAGGAACCACCGTGTTCTCATGGTTGACATCCGTCAGTGCCTGAACTACAGGCACTAACCGCCCAGTTCCGTGGTCTGTAATAGCCACGTTACTATTTCCCTGATAAGGCCTTGAGGTCAACCCTGAAACCATTTTCGCTCCCTCATTTCTGACTGCTTAAGTCAGAGCTGTCCCCAGAAATAATGCGAGGCTGCCCAAAGCAAAGAAAGGAAAGGAAATACCTTCTTCTCTGCCTAAAATTATCCTACGTGCATCTCTGCGACTTCAAGTTTGTACACAATGCATTCACTCAGCCTTCAAAATCCCAGGATCTATCTCTAATTGTACTTACTCTAGCATGACAGTGGGATACAAAGAATGTTCATAAATAAATTCATGTGTCCAATGACATTTTCCGGTGTTTGGACACCACAGGACATATTTTCAAGGCAAAACAACCCTTGAAACAAGTAAAAGTGGTTCTGTTACTGTCTGATTCCCTGTACCTAATATCGTTATATTTCTGTATTGATTTTTCAGCTTCAACAGCTAACATCTGTTTAAAAACCTGACCCACACTGTAACTTTTCAAGCATTTTCTATTGAATTAAGGCGTCAGAAGAGTTGCTGTTTGCCCTGTGCATTTTTTAAAAGAAGTGAAAACACAGCCTCTTTCAAGCCAAGGGTAGTTTTGTCATCCAGCTTTTTGGGAGGCAGTATTCCACCCTGCAGCTGCAATTATTAAAGGCTTTAAAGGTCTTATTTTGCAAGGAAGGGGTGGAGGCTAGCAGTTTGAAAATCCAAGAGCAGCTAGAATACAAAACATGCAAGGGGTTCAGGTTATCAACTGTTACTGCATGCCTAACACTCCAGAAAGCATTAGTCACTTTTAGAAATTGCTTTACTGAAAACGCAAAAGACAAGTGAAATGGCCCCAAAAGCCACTCCCTCTCTGAAAGTTGAGATGAAATGCTATAGGTCAGCCACACCATCCCACCAAGAGTGAGAAAAAGTCGGTTACTTCCATTTGCTTTTCTTTTCCCAGGTGGGTCACACTAATGGCAAGCCAAGTCAAAAGCGGGTAAGACTGGAAAAGCTATGCAGAACGGTGCAAGGCTCTTGCACAGTTTTACCTGCCTTACACAACTGATAACATAGTCTTTGGATGTATACCCTGCCAAGTCATTCGGTACCTACAGTAACGTGAAGTTTAGGTTCTGTAGTCTCTCTCTGGGTTCTGTCCTCTTCCTCCTTTAACCTTGTGGTTGATTGACACCAGAGAGCAGTTAAACATTCACCAGCCAATGCTTGCTCTCTCCCCACCTCAGTGGGATGGGAGAGAGAATTGGAAGAGAAAAAGTAAGGAAAAACCTTGTGGACCAAGATAAAGGCAGTTTAATAATTGGTAGAAGGGGAATCACTCACCCCTCCCACCAGCAGACCAATGCCCAACCACTCCCTGAGCCACAGCTGCCTTGAAAAGACACACCACCACCAGCACCCCGTTTTTTATTGCTGAACATGACATGATATGGTGTGGAAGGTCCCTTTGGTCAGCTGGGGTCGGCTGTCCCAGCTGTGTCCCCTCCCAACTTCTTGTGCACCCCCAGCCTCCTTGTTGGGGGGGCGCAGAGCGAGAAACAGAGAAGGCCCTGATGCTGTACAAACACTGTTCAGCAATAGCCAAAAGACGGGTGAGTTATCAACAATGTTTTAGTCCTGAATACAAAACAGAGCACCATATGGGCTGCTATGAAGAAAATTAACTCAATCCCAGCCAGACCCAGTCCAAACGCCCCAGGAGCAATCTCCTGTAGGAGCATTGGCATAGAAACGATTCCTTCCGACAACAACTCAAAACCAATCACCTGATGACCGGAATCACAGAACGGTTGAGGTTGGCAGGGATCATCTTGTCCAACTCCCCTGCCCAAGCAGGACACCTAGAGCCAGTTGTCCAGGACCATGTCGAGACAGTTTGTGAAGATGTCCAAGGAGGGAGACTCCATGACTTCCCTGGGCAACCCGTGCCTGTGCTCAGTCAATGCAGAAAATCAAATTCTGATGCAGACAAACAAATCTGGGTAGCTGTGTATCTTACATAACACAGAAAAAATGCAATGCACTAAAATAGGTGATGGGACTTCGGTTACGCTGTTTATCTTTTGGCATATATTGCAAAAGTGAAGAAACCTCTCTCTATCAAATATCCACAAGTAATAACTATCCTTTTTAAAGCACGCCCTACTAGACTGGTGGGCTCACTAATTTTTAACAGGGAAAAATAAGTCCTGTGGCAATGAAGTATGTCAGCAAAGGCCTTTTCTTCCTCTCCTGTTAATTCTTAGTGAAATATTTCTCTATAGCTCTGAAATATGGCTTTGAACTACAGCAAACAATTCCTTCTCATCAGACGGTGATCTATTTGTTGAATCACTAGGGTGTTGCTAAAGTCAATGTTGGTCAGGAAAGGGAGTTTAGTCTACTTCAGCATTCTCAGGACATTCACCATTGCTGAGGAATTGCTCTAAGTGAACTGAGATTCTGAATCCTGGCAAGCAGGTGGAATGTATAAATCTTACATATCATGGGCGTTTATATAAAGCAGTCAGTCCTACAGTCACAGCCAGGGATGATTATGGTTGGCAAGTATCACTGAGGAAAGACACATCCTGGTGAAGCGCATAAAAACAGACAAACAATAAAAACAAATGACAACCACAACAACAACGATCATCTGTCGTCAGTATTCACACGGCTCCACACCCTAGCCAAGATGTGCAAGTCTAATCAAAATTCTTACTAAAAGCTCACAAGCTAATATAACGATACATTCAAACCGCATCAGCCTAGAATATGGACCAACGTGTAGTTTCTCCTTCCTGATGGATACCCAGATATGCACCCTTTGCCAATCCAGGCCTACAAAGCACCAGGATCATTGACACTGCCCTGTGGCACCCATGAGCTACAAGCGTGCAAGTCACATAATGTGAATTCACTGGTGACTCTGAGCAGGTATCTCTTACTCAAGCTCCAGTTTTTAGCTCCAGAAGTTTCCAGTTCAAGCCTAACGGCACCATTCAAGATGGCAGCTGCTGTACTAACACAAACTGGTTTTATTTTGGTTCTCTGCAAGACAAATCCATAAATAATACAAACTGATACCTTCATTATTTTGAAAATATAATCTGCTTAGTTCCTCCGAACACAGGAAGTACTGGGACTTTCTTAAAACCAAATAAGCTATGGCCTAAACCATGACAAAACAAAAAAGGACCATATAACATGATCACAACTCATTAACTTGGACATGAGGAAGACAGCTGGGATAACACAAATGAAATATCTATATATAAACAGATATTCTGTTTATGAAAAGTATTGTACTCCATCGTGTTTCACGTTACATACCCTACAATGACAAGTCCTTATCAAGACGATGAGGTATTGAGTACATACACTGCATATCCAGAGACTAAGATAGTACAGCAGTCTCAGGAAGTGTTATTAGCTGAAAGTCCTAATATCTAATACTTTCAAAAAGCTGGTTATTCACAGTATCAAGGGAGGAAAAATAGAGAAGTGTTGTGAGCCTGAACACCCGATGCCCTGAATCCCCATTTGATTTGGCACAGAATTCATAGTGCCTGGAGGCACTCGAGGTAGGCAATGATAGCCCTTAATCTCTGCCTCTGAAAGAAAAAAAAGAAAGCCATGCAGATTTTAGTTAAATTAGCAGGCTGGTTCCAACAAAACCTTATTACTCTAAGTATCTGACAGTACCTGTGTTACAGTGTGCAGTTCAAACGACACTCTCAGCGCTACACGCAGTGCTGGCAGAAGAGGTATGCATCTGTTCTGCACACCGAAGCTCTCATTTCCTACAACTGGTGAAGCAGAAATCCTACCTCACTTGACACATCTTTCTTCTTGCCTAATTATACAGTAATTATTAACTTCATTTTGTTTCTTCAGAGAAAAAAAAGAGACATATTTTCAAGTCTGTGCAGACTCGCTATAAATCTGCAGCTCTTCTATACCTTATTCATATTTTAAACACCTATTTTAAGTTTTTCCACACTAGACAGATTTTGTGGCAGTGTAAATTCTTTTTACCCATAGTCTCATTAAATTCGGTATCTCTCCAAATGTGAGATTCATTACAGGGAGGGAAAGGAAACATGGGAATTTTGTTGCTGAATAGGATTATTTTGAACTTGGATCATTTCAACAAACCAGCATGCAAAAGAAGTGTACTGAATCAACAGAGCAGGGGCAGGTGGGAACCACAAAATAGCTTTAGGTATGCGTACACACCCTCTCCGCAAACCTCACCGGGCGTAAGGATGTTGCTAGCAGAGCCTGGCCAGACTGCTCAAACTATTGAAGGGTTTAGTACCAAGAAAGTACAGAAACTATAACATTACCGGATGTGGGTATGCTGAAAGGGAAGAAGTAGTTAAACAATATCAGCATTTCCTCTTGATGAGACTGCTTTGGTCTGTTTTTTTTTTTTTTTGTATACACTGACACAATTTACTGTTCCTCGTTCCCGGTGGTCAGCTCTCCTCCAAGGATAACAGCCAGTGCTGATTTTCTACCTTTTTCCTCTCATACAAATGAAGCCAAAGAGTCAATTCCAAAATGTTGTAACGAAAGAGGAAAGCACATCCTCCTGAACCTACCAGTGATACTCTTTTAAAGCCAAACACTTTACAATCGTTTTCGGTTTTGATCTAATGAGTGAGAATTTTCAAATCCCGTTCTACTACTTAACAACAACTCCTGTAAAACTACAGTACATACCTCAATGTATAACATCGTACTCAGTTTGATTTGTGTCTTGCTAATAATACACAACTATTAAAGCAACAAATCCCACAGATTTATTTTTTTAAACCAAAATAACTTGATATGAAATGCAATATCAAAGCACAGAGTATTTATTTCGTGGCATCTGATCAGAGAAAATTCCTTATTAAAAAGCAAAAAAAATGTTAAAACCCCCCCTCAGACTAGATTAAATCCAACAGTCATTCATTAAACAAATGATATTACCAGGATGTAGCTGCCCAGTGACAAGCAGTCATTACTGTAGCTTCAGTGAGGTACTACTCGAAGTTCATTATTCAAACAGCTATTAGCAAGTACTGGCCTAAATATGGGTTATCGCCTGTTAGAAAAGAAAACAGAAGCAAGTTTTCAATAAGGTGAAAGGCAGACATGGGAGATGGCGGTATGAAGCAGGGGAGGATGTCAAGCATCCTTGGTAGAAGTTCCCAAGGGAGAAAGGACTGTCCAAAAAACCAAATCACAACCACCAAAAATCTCAGGAAGGGTCTTCCCTGAAACTACAAACTGCAATAATCTTTCCCTTCCGTGCTGTGAATTTTGAATTTTATCAGACTAGATTGATACCAAGCAGTGTTGTAATAATCTTAAAAAAACCCCAACAAAATAATTGAGAGGAACAGAATGCAGCCCAAGGCCGAAATTAGCATCCAGACTTAGCTTTGCACAGGGAAGATTCCCCAGCCCTTACAACCACGTGGTTAATAACCGATATCCCAGAGGAACAGCTGCTGTGCCAGCATCTCTCACCTCTAGCTTGTTCCGACAAACTGCTTTCTTGACTTCTGTAGAATTTGTGCTGTTGCTTTTTTTTATGTACTTGGAAATATTTTTTATATCTTCATATAAAAATACTCTGATTTGATTCTACAAACCATGTAAGGCATATGACATACCATTACCTTGAACCTGCACCCCACAAGTGGAATGTTAAATTGACATGTACCAAAAAGAGACGAGGAAAGGGTCATGTCTTCAAGTATACAACCTAAACTAAAGTGCACCATTTACTCTATAATCCCAGTGTGCCAGTGCCTGGAAACCAGTCTGTTCTCTGGCAGTCCCACAGAGGGAAGAACCACTGTAATTGTAATTTTTCTTAAATGTTTGACTTGTAGCTTAGTTTGAAAGGATGGATACAGGACCTGCCCTTTGAGCCGACTCAGATTTTGGAGGAGCCACATTATCCTGGATAGCTGAGATCAAGCGTCTGATAATGCTCTCTGTCCTGCCACTCTGGGATGAAACGCCAATTAGAGAATTATCCTACACAGCCCTGCAATCGCAAAGAGCTGGAAACTACAGAAACAACTGTGATGATGAGTCTAAGGAAGATGTTACATTACGTGACCCAGGCACAACAGATGGAGACAGTGGACTTCAAGGAAAAACAATGACCCCAGCCAGAGAACAGTGCCAGGGCCACCCACCTGATGCTCTGCAGCCACGAAGCTATGAGCTACGGAAAACATTGCCATTAGAAACTATAGCCAAAATGGATTTTCTTAGTTACCAGTCAAAAGAAGGAACAGCAACACTTTACAAACAGAATACACACAGAATTGTATAGGTTGGAAAAGACCTTTAAGATCATTGAGGCCAACTGTAAACCTAACACTGCCAGTTCACCACTAACCATGTCCCCAAGTGCCACGTCTACGTATCTTTTAAATACCCCCAGGGATGGTGACTCCACCACTTCCCTGGGCAGCCTGTTCCAGGGCCTGACAACCCTTTCCGTGAAGAAATTGTTCCTAATATCCAATCTAAACCTCCCCTGGTGCAGCTTGAGGCCGTTTCCTCTCGTCCCATCACTCATTACTTGGGAGAACAGACCGACCCCCACCTCACCACAACCTCCTCTCAGGCGGTTGCACAGAGCGATAAGGTCTCCCCTCAGCCTCCTCTTCTCCAGACCAAACCCCCCCAGCTCCCTCAGCCGCTTCCCATCACACTTGTTCTCCAGACCCTTCCCCAGCTCCGTTGCCCTTCTCTGGACACGCTCCAGCACCTCAATGTCCTTCTTGTCCCGAGGGGCCCAAAACTGAACCCAGCATTCGAGGGGCGGCCTCCCCAGTGCCGAGCACAGGGGCACCATCCCTGCCCTGCTCCTGCTGCCCACACTAGTGCTGACACAAGCCAGGACGCCGTTGGCCTCCTTGGCCACCTGGGCACACGCTGGCTCGTGTCCAGCCGCTGTCAGCCAGCACCCCCAGGGCCTTCTCCGAGGGCAGCTTTCCAGCCGCTCTGC
This sequence comes from Sula dactylatra, assembly GCA_013389905.1. Lineage (NCBI taxonomy): Eukaryota > Metazoa > Chordata > Aves > Suliformes > Sulidae > Sula > Sula dactylatra. Next base: position 112,843 of record WEKW01007587.1, on the reverse strand, counting down.
CCCAAGCCTGGGGTTGTTGTGGCCCAAGTGCAGGACCCGGCCCTTGGCCTTGTTAAACCTTGTACAATTGGCCTCGGCCCATCAATCCAGCCTGTCCAGATCCCTCTGCAGAGCCTTCCTGCCCTCCAGCAGATCGACACTCCTGCCCAGTTTGGTGTCATCTGCAAACTCACTGAGGGTGCACTCGATCCCCTCATCCAAATCATTGATAAAGATATTAAACAAGACCGGCCCCAACCCTGAGCCCTGGGGAACGCCGCTCGTGACCAGCCGCCAGCTGGATTTAGCTCCGTTCACCACAACTCTCCGGGCTCGGCCATCCAGCCCTATTTTTACCCAGCGAAGAGTCCACCTGTGTGAGCCATGAGCCGCCAGCTTCTCTAGGAAGATGCTGTGGGGGACAGTGTCAAAGGCTTTACTAAAGCCCAGGCAGACAACATCCACAGCCTGTCCCTCACCCACCAGGCGGGTCACCCGGTCATAGAAGGAGATCAGGTTAGTTAAGCAGGACTAGCCTTTCTTTAAGCTCACATCTAACAAGTACTCCTTATGTAGGCACCAGAACTCTTCGTATCTGGCCATAAATGAAGTTTTAAGACTAAGGCAAAAAACAGTACCTGCAAACAAGGTTTTAGGCACGGAGTGGATACACATAATGCTTACCACGTTAGCAAGCTCAGTGACACAAGGTACATCTGCCCTTATTTCTCTCTATTTCATAAGCTTTTAGCTCCACTTCTGTGTATTAAGTTGAGCTCTGAATTAGTGCAATTTGCCACAACAGGTTTATTCACATCAAGACAAAGCTGGAGCAGCATTTTTCAGAAAAAGGATTAGATGACTGTAACTACTACCATCTGCAGTTCTGCATGTTTAGACTCTGAGAAGGGTAATCACCACACTTCAGGGCATGCTCTACAGGGGTCAGAAAGATAATCTTACGCCCATCTTTCTGTTTTTGACATTACCCAATTGGGTAGGTGCATAATAGAGGATATTAGTCTTCCCTGAAGCATTAGTTATTCATCACTGCCAGAGGCAGCTTTACAGATCTGAGATTATGAGCCAGTCTAGCGTGGCAACCTGTTCCTTCAAACTCTGAAATGCACCCCGCAGTCCAGAGCTTGAACACTACATTGTATTTCAGATACAAATAACAGATAATCTACAAGTACGCCACAAGATTTCATGGAGCAATTTTGAAAGGGATTATTACTATTATTATTGTTGTTGTTATTATTATTATTATACTAAGGGCCTACATTCCACTAAATATAGTGAGTATTTTATGGAGGGTTTTGTGTTTGTTAAATTTCCATTTAAATAACAGATAGAAATTACAATATCTTGCATTTTAACCTAGGACAAATAGACAGACACAAATCAAGTTTCGCTCCTACAGCTAGTGTTAGTTTTCGATCTATGTAAGCCAAGATAAGCCTAAGAACTTCAGTCTCAGCTTCTCTATCATTTGGAAATACCAGTGTAAGCTTCTTAGGCTACAGGGAAGGTAGACACATGTCTTTACAGAGACACAACAAGGCCACTTGGACTGACTTAGGAAAGAAAACGGTTCTCACAGACACACTAATTTACGAGCGAAACAAATTAAGAGTGTGAAAACAACTATATTTCAAAATTTTGAATAAGCAGTAAGTTCAGTCTATTTATATATCTGATTTTTCACCTACTTATTGCAAGCATCTCCTCCCATTTTGCTTATCAGCATGTACTCCTATTTTAAAAAATGAAGGATGAAGACTTCTTTCCATGAAGCTAGCCAGTAGATACATTCTGCAGGACGGAGTGGACCTTCCTCTGGCTTGAGAGCTGCCAGTGGAAACAGCCCCCGGCCCCGGCCAGCCGTCCCACCGGGAGCAGCAATCTCCTCCTCTCCCCAGCTCAGATGGTCACCTCAGAGATGATGATCTGATTGATCTGCAAGCTGTGATGGTTCAAACGAGCTGGGTTAGCTTAAGCACTTAAATACCAGGTCTAGGCCAACCCAGCACATTTAGATGGCAAGGGCGTAGGGAACATTTACCAAATGCAGCCCTGCCATTAGATCTAAGAGCCCACAACTCTCCAGCAAGAGCACTGAGGGCAGGATGGGCTTCAACCAGCAGTGAAAGTGTCACACGTATAAACTTCAGACTAACTTTTGTGACCGCTAGTGACGTCCCAGTGCACGGTGCGATGACTTTGCGTAACTCACTGATGAATAAACAGCACTGCTACAGTACGATGCTGCTTTTTTTTTTTCCCTCAGCATTTCAAATAAGCAGACAATTTTTTCTCAGCACACTTCCGAGAGATGGGATTTGTTATCAAACCATTTTATGGACTGTGAGTTTAAATGCCCTGATAATTTAGTTTAAAGCTGGACTACCCGACACTGAAAATAACTTTTTCTAGACATGTTATAGGGTTTAAAGAAACTTTCAAATGGAAACCTTCATCCCGGACTTTCCCACCACCCCCACTTGACTTATCGCTGTCTTTAACAGGAGAGAATTCCACCTTCCACATGTGCTACAGTACATGGTGAGACCGAAACATGAGGAAGCTCAATGTGCTTGAATTTCTTGGGGTGAAACTGGCATCCTTAATAACGCTATCATTGCAGTGCTGTTTGCACTGAGAATTCTTCACAAACTGATCCATTTTCACACCACTTCAAGGAAACAGAAAAGTCGTCATTATTCTCACTAACGAGACAAGGAATAGGTAGAAGGAAGATAAATGACTTGTCTAGAACCATTCAGCAAGTCAGAATATAGCTAAAGCTGAGTTCTTTTAACAAAAAGACCCCGTGTTCTAATCCTTTACTGCCCATTTCCAGATCTGTAAAGTGATACTAACAATGAGTTTTTTTAGTTTATTTCAAGCAGGTTTCACAGTTTAGGTTTGTTTAAATATCAAAGCAACATGTAGACAAAAACCACCAAATGAACACCATTTTAACCCTAATTTGGTTCCTCGCCAAAGCCTGTAGTTCAAACCGGGTACATCAAAAAGCCCCAAGCTTCAGGCAAGAAATCCCAACCTACTTTGGTTGGCATAGCTAGAGCGGTGCCGTTTCAATGTGAAAACGGATCGTAGCTCGTGCCTCGTGTTCTGGCTTCTCACAGGCGCTAGGTTCCGAGTGAGAAAAACAACAAATGCAGTTATGCTGAGCCTTCATTTCAGCATTTGGCACTCAGAATAAGCACGCCGGTACTCAGACGTCTGGTGAAAGCGCACGCAAAGTCTAGAAGACGAAGCCTCTTCTTTAGACTAAAAGATTCTCACAGCAATTAATGGAAAAGTAACTGGCAACAACACATGCATCATACAAGACAACTCGATCCTTAAGGAAAGCTGCGATCTGAAATTCCTTCTCAAGTTCCTTTGCACCAGTTCTGAACTGTTAGACATGCACCTCCTCCAGAAGTCCTTTGAGTCACACACACGAATAACTGAAGCATTCCTTTCCTTTGAATCCACAAAAATCCAGCTACTGGATATGTAGAAAGCAAAGTAGATACTGAGGAGTTTAGAGTTAAAAAAAAAAGAGAAGAGGAATTTTCTAGAGTATCAGAATTTATGCAGCAATTTTTTTTTTTTAAGATGGAGGATTTTTGTTGTAAAGAACCCTTCAAACTAGTGAGGTAGAGAGGAGGTGGGGGGGGGTTTTGGTGTAGCTTTGGGTCCATTTGGACTGAGAAATGACAGACAGCCCTGGAAAATTCTTCACCCCTCAACTACCTTGCTCTCCTTGAGAGACATTACGCACCCTTAATATGTAAAGTGGTGTCATTCTCCTTCTCTCACCTCTGCTACCAAGTTCCTCACCTGCTGCCTGCACTGGAAGTTCTGGCAGGGAGGGGTAGGATGCACTGTACTACAGCGCGCACAACAGTCTTGGTGACTTCTGTTCTGTAACCTAAGTTTGCAACTCCTGATTTCACACAGGGCTCTCCTACAGAATTGACCCAACTTGTATAAGCAGTACAAAAGGAAAGATTCCCTCTCTCTTCTGCCACAACCAAAGCTTGGGCAAATGGAAAACGCAGCAGGAAGAGATCGTGATAAATCGACTGTGCGGCGTGAATCAACCTATGAGTTAGCAAGGTATAGGTGTCTCTTCTGCAGAGTTCCCAAGGGTGCAGGAAAAGATGCCTGTTCTTGTAACACAGCTTCTCTCCCTTGCAGCACCTTGCACTTGCCAATTGCACGCCTCCCCAGCAAAGAGACCATATCTACCCTCACCTTGGCTACGCTCTCCCTCTGTTCTTTCTGCCAGATAAAGCATCCAGCACCTGGTGCCAGCCAGAGAATGACATTCATCAGAAACGTTTTGAGGATCAACGCACGGGATCCATCCTATATAAGCTGATTACAGGATTGCTGGACTCCTGACAGTTAGGACCACACAGCCAGAATGCCAGATGCCAAGCGTTGGAGATGTGGCTCTGACAAAACCAGGCTAAGGCAAAAAGCCCTAAGAATACCCGCTCTGGAAGGGGTGTTACTGAGAGGATGCGACCGGCTGCAAAGAGAACGCTGCAATTACCACGGTGGGCAACGCTACTTGACTTAAAGCGAGTAACTCCTGACGAGAAGAGGGAAAGACTCTCATCAGCAACACTGGTAGCTAAATTCTTTGTGGATTGACTAGAAGAGCAAAAGTATTACTGTGCAAAGATTGATGAATCACCAAGCCGTGCCTGCTGTAACAAACAGGACAACTCCCTTCATCCATGCTATAAAACATCCATCTACAATTACCTCTGGAATTCACCTGCAGGACTGTACTGCCAGTACGTGGCCTGGCCGCGCTCAGCCGGGGTACCGACCGGCGCTGCCGACGCGAGGCAGAGGCACCAAAACGAGGACGTACTCCTTCAGCTCCGAGTTCTCTTTCTCCGAGTTGGTGTACGTGTTCTCAAACGGAGGGAGGGCTTTAGTCTTTGTCATCGTAAACCTTTAATATTTTTGTCCTTTTCTTAAAAAACTCATCCGAGGAGAGGCAGAATGGGGTGTTGCCATCCGGAGGTTTGCTGTTACAGAGGAAGCTCAAAAACTTTAACCTTAGAGGTTCAAAACCAACCTGAGAAACAGCCATCTCAGCATTTAATATTTTATTATTTTAAACAAAAACATGTTTATTGAGGGAAGGAAACTTGACTCATTATCTGAGCATCTGGGCTTACCGGTACTGTATTTATGAAAGAGGCTGCAGTACATGGCTCTCTGCAATTGCTCTGATCTCTGCATCTGCGGTTCCAGGCTCTACCCGCACTACCCTCTTGACAGACGGGAAATCATATGAGCCTATTTTCCTGAGATTGCCCTTAGGAATCAACCAGCCGAGTCTTGCAAAGCAGTTCTATCTGCGTGAACCACGTACACTCATCAACCCCGGAACTGTTTTTATTAACCCTATTACCAGAGCACCCATAGGCCTTGCACAGAACCCAGCCCTCGGCGCCCTCCACACCGCACAAACACTGCTGGTTGCTCTTCCAAGGAGTTTACGGCCTAATTCAACACAAGAATATGATTTGTCTATAGGAAATACGTTCTAGACGCCGGCGTCCATTCTCAGGAGAAATGCCACGCACAGGGCAGCACTTCCACAGCCAGCGCCCAGCACCTGCTCCTGCGCTGTCACGGTGGGCGCCTGTTACTTGTATTTGCCTCGTTACGTACGTGTTTTAATGTTTTGTTATTTGCTATGCTGAAGCCTAACGCGCTTTTAAAAAGAGCGAAAAGTTTGCTGACACACCTGTGAAAAATGAGGAGCAATTTTCTTTTTATGGCTATATCATCGAGAGCAGTGTTGTAATAACTGCAATTTTACAACGCACCTATAAAACAGGGTTTATGTTTCGGATCTGAAGCGCTCGACGCTGAGCACCTGGCGCTTCTCGCGCTCCCACTCCTTCCCCAAGTGTCGCTGCTCGGTCCCGCCAAACCAGGGCACCGAGAGCCGATCCCCCGCTCCCGGCGGGGCTCGGGGGGCGCCGGGCTCAGCGCCCAGCCGGGGGCGGCGGCGCC